>CAMXCT020003635.1:493495-555486 GCA_947184155.2 Cladocopium goreaui | reverse complement strand
TCATTCATTCATTGATAATGCTACATCAGTTCAATATGTAATATTTTGTCAGGTGAGTTCATCTAAAAGAACTACATATGTCATTACCACTCCATCTATACAACGTATATATATATATGCAAGTCAATATGTGTATATGTATATATATATATATATTTCTTCAACCCACCTTCCCATGGTTCCCATCGTTCGCGTTAAGCTCCAAGCATCATGGCAAAGGTGGCAGTGGTGGTGCCAAGACAGCTAACTCCCCAGGCCTTTCCGTCCAGCACAAAGAAGGCCCCGAAGTCAAGAAATGCGCTGCTGTACGTCATGTCCTGCAACATGTCCGCACGAAACAGACTGCGAGGCTCCGAGGTCAGTGTCTGTCAGAAACCCATGAAAAACAACGGTTTGATTAGCAAATATGTGGATTTTTACCAACGATTATACCAGTATTGATAGGGATATTTAGTTTCTAAATTTCTCATGGTAAAGGCGTGAAACAATTTCCTTTTTCAGGAATAGGTTCATAGAATCGCCAAGGATGGAAACAGGAAACCATGCTTTATGGAAGTTGCTGGGTAATGATCCAACAAATGGCAGTTCCAGAGGAAAATCATGTTTTTACCCAAGTATAATATGGGGTTCCTGTAATTTTTCCCATCATCCAATGTTTGAATGTTAAAAACATTGACAAACAATAGCCCGAACACCAATACTCAGTGAGCACCTGCCTGGCTCGCAAAAAATACAGGATCATCATCATATATCATCATCATTTATCATCACCATCAGAGGCCCAATGCAAGGCCTGCTACGTTATAGATTTACTCATCTCCTGGTTTTCCGATGTGTGTCGAATATTAAACTGGAATTGCCATGCTTTCCCCAGAGGAAATAATGTGTTTCGGCTGTTCTGCTAAAAAACTGGACCGTGTATGTCCCAAATCGTAAATCTGAATCGGGTATGCATATAGTTGTTTGTAAACATTCGCCATCATGAACAGCGATCGCGAAATTGGCCGATGGGTCGGTTTTCCCATCAAAACGGCCCAAAACGATCTCAGCATGATGATATTGGAATATATTGGATTGGCTCAAGGGACATCCTTTAGGCTTGCCCTCCATATGTGGAGGTGAAAACCATGGATTTCGAATGTAGATTTCCCTTGAACAAATCCATCCAATGACACATGAAGATACTGTGAAAGTTGATTCTAGTTGTCAACTTATTTTTCCCAACCTGAAAGGTGAGGGTCTCTAGATTTTGACAAAGTGCATCTCCTTCCGCCCTTCCTTCCTTCCTTCCTTCCTTCCTTCCTTCCTTCCTTCCTTCCTTCCTTCTTCCTTCGCTTCCTCCTTCTTCCTTCCTTCCTTCCTTCCTTCCTTCCTTCCTTCCTTCCTTCCTTCCTTCCTTCCCCTCCCTCCCTCCCTCCCTCCCTCCCTTCCTTCCTTCCTTCCTTCCTTCCTTCCTCCTTTTTCGCCTTCTCCTCCTCCTCCATCCTCTCCTCCTCCTCGCTTGCTGCACTTGCTGCACTCGCTCCCATATCGCCAGCTCCGAATGCTGTGGGGCTCGCCTGGACCCGACCGCCATATTGCAAGCTCAGGAGGCTGTGAACACATGCCAGAGAGAATGCCATGCCAGAAAGATTGCCAGATAGAATGTCAGAATAGATGGCAGATAGAATGTCAGAATAGATGCCAGATAGAATGCTAGAAAGAATGTCAGAAAGAATGTTAGAAAGAATGTCAGAATAGATGCCAGATAGAATGCCAGATAGAATGTCAGATACAATGCCAATCAAAAATTGTGATTTGGGTGAAAAGTTCCAAGCTCCGTGGTGGAGGTGGAGGAAAATGAAGCAAAAGAGCATATATGTGACAGTGCGAGTCAATCCGCACATCCCGGGACCTATGGAAACCCAGAACAAAAAGGCAGGCCAGGAGGTGTGCCAATCAAAAAGGTTCGGCGGAAAAACTGGCTGCAGATTGTGCCACCCCCAAAAGTTTCCGGTCAGCCAACAAGTCAATGAAGCTGATTTAAAAAGGAAACAAGGGTGACAGTGGTACAAATACGGGGAAGAGAATGTCAAATAGGATGTCAGAACAATATGTCAGGGTGGGGATCACTCGAAGTAAAGTAATTGACTCAGACAAGAAAACCCCCATGTATGTTTATCAACAGCTTTCCCTAACCCAACAAAATAGGCACCAACATTCACCCATGGGTGCCCACAAGGTACCCCCGAGTTCCCTGATCGCCAGCGTCGTTCCTTCAAAGAAGCGCCTACAAGCCCAAAGATCTGAAAAGTCGCAACGGTCAAACCACCCTGAGACACAGGCTGACATGGCTGACATGCCAACTGCGAAATTTGGGTGACCTGAAAATGGGATGACAAAACAAACCCGGTGCCAGAAACTGATGCTTCACTTGTGGATTGAAAACTGGGTATCCTTAAACAAACACATGATGTTTGAAACCCCATGGTTTTTGGTGGATGACAATTCCAAATTCTGAAGCATGATCGTCTCATATAGGATAACCATAGGGTTCATCACATCAAGCAATCAAACCATATCCCTTGAGGGTACCGCCCCAGTCTCACCCCAATATACCCTGGGATGATCAGTTGTGTTTGCTCATTTGTCTTGCGAAATTCACATCAGATGGTCAAAATCGACACGTTTTGACACGCAGTATCACCCCAGAAGCTCCAATGACACGTTTCTAAGTACCCATAATTGGTGGGCACTTCCCATGACACGTTTCTAAGTACCCATAATTGGTGGGTACTTCCCATGACCCTAAGTACCCACCAATAGGCATCACCTTAGGGGGGTCACCGACACGGGAAAGACATGCGATGGCACGCAACAAGTGCCTACATTTTCCATTTGTGCAGGTGGTGCTTTACAATTCAGATTCAGGGTCTGGTAGTTTCTAAGATTGGGATGTGTGTCTTCCCAATCTCGGTATACCCTGGCAGCAGGGAAACGGATGACATCCTGTGTGGGGCTTTCATCATCCAGCCCATCAATGAGCAAAAGAAAAAGTGACGCTAATTGGTGACCTATGCTAACAGGCCACTAATGGTGGGTACTTAGAGGGTGCTGGTATATACCTGGGGAACCAAAACACCGCAAAAAAGCAGGTCGAAAGCCAATAACGAGGTAATTTATTGGACATGCCACAATGACCAAGTTTCCTGGAAAAAAAACAGGTGTTCCTCCAAAACACTACTTTTCCTGAACCTGATGTTGTATCCAACGAATATGAAGAAGATGTTACAGGCCCTCTACCCTGAGCATGAAAGAAAGCTGTCTTTTTGACAATGCTGGCTTAGACTCAATTTACAATTTCCTCCGAAAATGGACCAATCATGACCAATCTTAAATAGGGGAGACTCGCAGTTTCAATGCAAAACAGAAAGGCGCAGGTGCGTCATTCAAATTGAACCTCTTTTGCAAAAAGGCTTTGATATATAGTTCGGTGAAGTGGGAGATATACCGATAATTGTGGCTGAACTGAACCTAATTTATATAATATAGTGGATTTGAAATGGGGAAAAAGCAGGAACCCATATGAAACGCGAAGGAACACCGTAAAACCCCGTAGGAAACCCGTAGGAACATCGAAAACCCTGCACAAAACCCGTACGAACACCGTAAAACCGCAAAAGCCCGAAAACCCGTGCGTAACCCGTGCGTACCCCATAAACTCCCATGCGTATCCCATTAAAAACCCGTAATGGAAAACCTGGTGGTTTTTCCCATCTCTTGCCATCCAGTTTTTGGCGTGTCCAGATCGATCCGATGCGTCATTCTTGAATTCGGACAGCTGTTTTAGCAGCTGTTTGGATTGGGGGCCCAAGATAGAAAATTTGCCACAGGAGGCATTTACCAAACAGTAGATCTCGAACAGTAACATGTCGAACATCGTCGAACAGTTTGTCGAACATCACTAAAAAGGGCCAGGTTCAGACCGACCGCAGGGCCGGATGTGATGGGCCGCGGCGGCGAGTCGGCGAGTGAAACCCAAAGCTGGATAACTACCAAAAGTTGAAATGGATACTACACATTAAAATCATTTAAAATCCCAAAACCTGGTTTTTGGGTGAAGACATTGTTATTTTATGGACAACCTGCTTTTAAAACAAGGTGTTTGGTTCCGAAGGTATTGGCTTTAAGTGTTACCAACATGCGTGAAAGTTTATTCGTTGATATTCCCAGTAACCTCATATTTTTTCCCCGGTTCTCCAACTGAAGTAAGGGTGAATGCAGTCCATCTTCCCATCTAGCGAAAAATGAAGCCACAAATTTACCATTAAAACCAGGGTAAATCCACAAACAAACAAAAAAATAGCAAGAATTGCCAATGGATTGATGAACATAGGTAACATCTACACCGGAAAACCTACAGACTTTATTGCTTTTCTGCAGCTGTTCCCAACTCATCTCTGCGACCCATGTTTCATCCAAGGGGCCATCGCAGAGAGCATGAAGCTAGCAGAAGCCTACCATTTTTTGGGCCGGGCCCATGTGAAATCCGATGTTCACTGGCTTGGTCGGTGCTGTAGGTTGATGGCCCCCAACTAGGTATATCCATCGCATCCGTTGGCCCAGTTTCTTGAACGATGCCAGTAAACTAAGATATGGGTATGGGTCAAGTCATTGGGTGCCCCAATCATTTTTATGGTTCATACTAGAAATAGATAGAAAATCATCTAAAATCTGTGGTTTCCCAGGTCTTTAATTTTGACCCATACCTTTTGCTAAATCGGTGGTTTCCCAAGTCTTTAATTTTGATCCACACCAACGAATTATGGAACATCTGTAGATTGTTTCCAAACTGAAAACGACCATGGATTTCCAGAGCTACTGGAGACTAGACAGCTAAAAAATGACATGGAACTTTAGAGCAGTGGACCTAAAAAAACGGCCATGGGAAAATCCCCCAGTTATAATAGATTAAACTGGTAATATCTGGGGATTCACAGTAAAACATCAGCCGTTGATCTGGTTTTTTGGAACTGCCAATGTGAGGATGCCTGGAAACAGCAAAGATGGGAAGTAAAGGATGACTACTGTATGACTTGCCAAACCATCACAGGGACATAACATGGATGTGGTGGTCACAAATGGTATGCATGATATATATATATATATATTTGGCAAGGGCACAAAGAAGCGAATCCCGCTGCGGCCATCGCATGTCCCAATTCGATGGACTCATTGGTCCTGAAAAAGCACTCGACTCGCAAAGTCAGGTCCGTACGATTCACCGTACTCTGTGCAGACCATGGAGCGGCACAGCTCATGAAATTGCGAGGAGACCTGAACGGTTTCGTCCAGGGCAAGTTGGCTCAAGGCCTGAAGAATACCTGTCGCCAAGGCTAAACACAGCCCTGCATGGTGGGTATTCTTTCAGCTTGGAAGTGGCCCAGTTACCACCTGCATCACGTCCGATCGAGGTGCCCTTGGGGAGATCGTCACTCGTCCCGGATGGAGCACCTTGTAGAGGTCCGGAGCGTTGAGGATGGCCAAGGTGGTGGGCTTTGCTGACTGGGCTCCCCAAAGTCCTTGTGATATCGTCAGCTTGGAAAACTCCGGCAGTTGCAAGAGGGGCTGCATGATAGGGGTCCGCCAGATCGATGCGGTTCCTTCTTCTGGAGGTTCTGCTGGATGTTCCAGGACAGCGATGCCACCGGTACAGGAGAGCGCCGCCATAGCAATGAGTTGAAATCCCATCAAAAGGTTGCCAATGGTGATCTGCGCCAATTCCCGCAGGGATAGCGAGCTCATGCCCCAGGTTTCCTTCAGCGTCCTGATCACACGAGGGCAGGAGCGGCGACCAGAGGGCAAGGATGAAATTGGTTTGCCTCTAGCTCGCGACCAGGTCTCGCACGGAGGGCCACCAATCAGTGCGACAACCTGCTTGTCATAAATTGCGTTGATCCAGAATCTGCGAGATTCACTTTTGGAGAGATCCCCCATTGGTCATCAATGACGATGTCGACCGAGAGGACATAGATCTGCATTCCACCATGAAGATGTTCTCCTTCCTGCAAACAGATGGAGTATATGTAACGTTCTCGTCCAAAAAGGCGAGGAACAATGGGAGGCGAGGTCTCTGTGGGAATCTCCAACTCTGAGATGCAGAAATGCTCCAATTGCGAAATCGGACGATGCCAGGCAGACTGACTCGACTGAGACTGTTTGCACAGGAACGTCCAAGCGGAAGTCTGTCGCAAGGAATGAAGCAGGCTCTGCAGGTCAGATCCAGAAACGCGTAGCATCTGGGCATCATCATCGCTGAACATCTCCAAGAACTGCGCCAGACTGGCCGAGAAAATTTCCCAGGACACCGCATGTTGTTTGGCGATGTCTCTGACCGCCTTTTCACACGCCGCAATCGTCTCGAGCTCCAGGAAGTCCGTGTAGAGCTCTTCGATGATGTCCAGGTCGTAGTCCACGTCCGTGCGCAAGGGACCTGCTTTAACACATGGACCTTGCGCTTGAAGAGGAGGGAGAAGTCCGTCATGTTTCGCGTTGAGGGCATTCTCGACAATGGACCCCGATCCTGGCGCCGGCGTCCAGCGTTGACGTCGTCCCTGTAATGTATGACGGCACCGATGCGATGTCAAGAGGTGCGCCTTGAGTTTAGTGAAGGTGTGATACTCCTTCAAGCAGGCTCCACAATGCGTCTGAGCGAAAAGGTGTCGAACAGGGTTGACTCGGCCATGAACTTTGAAGAGATGTGCGCCACATCCACCTTTGCTGCCAAATTGGCGCTCACACAGCATGCATGCATGGACCTCAACAGGCACATGTGGCTTGTCCTGTGGAGGTGCCCCACGTAGTTTCCCAGCCTCATGCAGAATCGCGAGGACCTCGCCATGGAACTGGTTCACAATGTGCATGTTGTGGCGCTGACCTGTATCATGCGCTCCAGCGTGCCTGACGAGACGCTTCCAGTAGTTGGGGTGGAACTGCATGAGGTACTCCCAGCGTCCAAAATCTTGCTGTGGTGGTGGAAGCGCAGTAGTGTTCTCCAGGTGTCGATACATCCAAAGGAGATCATCTCTGATCAATTGGAGCCAGTCGTGATCCGAGTTGAGCAAACCGCAGCAAGCCGTATCCGAGCACTTATACAGAAGCCCCAAATGTCGAAGTCGACAAAGGCGGAGTAGTGTGGCTGGATCCGGAAGCCCTGTCAGTGTCAGGATCTCTTCATCGCTGCGTGGAGCCCGAACTTGATGTGGTAGAAGTCGGTTGTAGAGCCGCATGAGCGCGCTGTGTAGAAAGTGTCGGTCTCGTTGATCTCTGAGCGTCCACGACTCCGCTCCGTAAAGCAGCTTGCTCAGAATGAGTGTCCTGAAGAGTTCCCTTCGACGGGTCAAGGTCAGGCCTTTGTTTTGGTAAAGGAGACGTCGATGTTTCGTAAAGGCTGCATGAGCAATGCCAAGACGACGTCGCATCTCTTTACGTAGATCACTGCGATGATGTAGTGTACACAGCCGAGATGGGTGTACGAACTCACAATGTTCAGAAAACGTGGGCCCGCTTCCGTGACAATGGGGAAACTCCTGCCAGGTGAGTTCGGCCCAAAATGCTTCTTCTTGGCCTTGTTGGCGCCTTGACCTTGGAAAATGAGTAGCAGCTCAGTCTTGCCCTTCGCAAGGTTGGGAGACATGGCAAAGGCGTCACATAAGCCAAGTAGCTCACTGCCAATGCGGCCAGCGGCAAATTCCAAGCGGTCTGCCGTGGGGGCTGAGAAGGTAATGCACGTGTCGTCCATACACGTAGGTCCAAGGTAGGTCTTCGATGTTGTCGCTGAGGGACTGGTGGCATTCGAAAAGTCCTCGATCTTCAGGCCATGCTCCTCAGGTACAGAATCAAGTAGTCCACACTGTTGAAGAGACTGTTCCAGTTGTTGGAGTAGCCTTGCCCAAAGAAACGAAAAGACAATGTCGGCGAAACAGTCGCCTGGTCTGGTTCCGAGGGTAGTTCTGCAGCTGTCCTGTTGAAGACCCACATGAAAATGTGTGTCAGTATGCAGAGCTCGCAGAACTTTTTGAAGCTGAGGTGAAAGGCCAGCTCTTTCCACCGCTGAAGGATCTGCCAAGTGAGAATGCAGGTCATGTAAGAGGTCAGGTCCAAGCTGAAGACGAGCCCAAATGGCTGCTATCGCATGATCATCAGGGGGTCCACCAAGTGCGAGTTGCCGTACCACTCTGTAAAAGGCTTCCGAAAGGTCAAGAAATAGTAGTCCAGTGCAAAGTCCACTGCGTGATCTCGATCTCATGAAGGCTCTCGCTTGGTGCACTCCAAGAGATACCGGAATCCCTCGTTTGCCTCCAATCTGTTGGGACTGCAGATAGTGCTCGAAAGCGTCAGCCGTGTGCAATCGCAAGCATCTATGCAGTGACTTCCCAACGTGAGATGAAATAAGGACACTTCGGTATGCTGAACAAAGATATCTGGGTCCTTTCTGTTTCCATATGGGTTGGAGCCTGCCTCCTTTATGCAACAGACACTCCTGTCCGTGTGCAAAAAGTTTGATGAGTTGACTGTAGGTCTTTCTGGCAAAGATTGCTGGGTGCTTGGCACACATTGAGGCATCAATGCGATCTGGACCTGTCGCTTTGTGTGGTTTGACATGTCGATAGGCCATTTCGAGTTCCACAAGGGAAGGAACATCCTCAATCTGAAGTTGAAGGGATGTGGCTCGGAATGACTTCAAATTGTCAATCCAAAGGCTCCGTTGGAGAGGGGTGTCAACCCGCTGGCCTCCCTTCATTTCCTGGAAAAAGCGTATCCAGGTATCCAGGACCCTTTGCGGAGTGGTGCAAATGTTGCCCTCACAATCTTGAATCATCGGCAAGGTCTGCTGCTTGATGGCTCGTAAGTTCGTAGGACCAACGATCTTCTTGAGCTCATGCAGGATGGCGGACGCAGGTGCGTCTGGATGTAGTTGATCAAAGGCCTGTTGCAGGTGCCTGGTCTTGCACTTTTGAGACTAGCCTTGAGTCGTTGGGCAGAGAGCTGAAATCGGCCAAACAGCTTCACATTAAGGCACATGAGCCAACCATCATACTGCCAGAAACGATGCTGTAGATCTTGTGTGGGCTTCTTCCATGACGTGAGGCAAAACCGTAGGAGTTCACGTCGTCTTCGGCAGGCAATTTCTTTCAGACCTCGACGAGCCGCCAGCTTTTGAATGCGCAAATCCCATGTTGCCGAGTCAATGCCGGGCTTCTTGGGAGCTTGCCTTTTGGCTGGACACGTTTTGGCCAGTTCTTGTAAGATATGATGGTTGAAGGCATTGACCTGCTGTTCAATGTCCGTCTGCCAAGGAGGAACATCATGTGCCAGTAGTGCATCAAAGACATGATGTCGTTGTAGTTGATTAATGTCAATGAGCGCCTTTGTTCGTGGTGGAGCCGGTCCGGTGAACTTGTTTTCATGCCAATGAAGTTGAACTGCGACGGCTTGATGATCGTGGTGACTATTGCCAAGATCAAGCTCTTCGACAACTCTGCTGAGTTCACATTCATGGACACAATGGCGAGGTATGGCAACATAGTCAATGGTGTGGCCTGAAAGGCGATCTGGCGTCCTCCATTCACTAAACTTAATAAGTACCCTGGATCGGAGGGGTTTAGATCGGAAACAAATCTCTAACCAGCAGTAAGATGATAAACACGAACAAAACCGAAGAAAAATGATATAATATGAAAAAAAACATGTGGTCTGATCTCCGACATGACAAGCCGAGGTGCAGGGAAGGCAAAGTGCCTTGTCTTGTACTTGCAGTCGATTGGCCGACCGTACTGAATACAGAAGTGCCATCTGGTTCGCCCGGCCCAGCATTAGCATCAACGAGGACAAACAGCCGTTCCTCTTCAGGGCAGTGAGCTGTGACTTCTGCCAAGTGTTCCCACCATGCTTGACATTCTTGGCGGGGACAACCACTGTGAGGCGCATGGCCGACGGCCAGCCAAATGTCAATCCATTCAGTGACGCCATGGACCAGCAGGCACTGAGGATCTTTGTGAACGACGACAAAGTGGTGGGGAGCAAAAAAGGCCGGACCTGTGTCTGTGTACGCATAGGCCTGGGTCAAATTGATCCATAGTTCGATGCCACCACGTCCTTGATCAGCTCCTCCTGCCGGTCTATAGACATCCTGGGATCTGGAACAAGATTCCGGAGTACGGGCCTCCTGTATTCCCATAAAATTCAAGCCAAGAGCTTTGAATTGGGTTCGCAGATAGTCCAGCTTGCCAACATGTCCCCAGTCGCCATTGTACATGGACCCGACATTTGCACTAACAGACTGATGTGGACTTCTGCCTGAGCAATGGTTCGTGGTTCTGCTGGGTCAGCATCTTTTTGTCGGTGCCTTGGCAGGTAGTTGTGGGGGTGGTACATGAAAGCCGGTTTCCCCCCAGTTGGGTAGTCCATCATGGGTACTGAAAACCATCCAGAAATACGGCAGGAATGTTCTCCATTGTCGCAGGTCGATCCTTTGGCGAGTGAAATAAAAACTCTTCTGCCGTTCCTGTTGTGCGAGCCAGTCAACCATGTCATTGTAAGGTTCCCCACAATGCCCTGGAACATGTTCAACGACCAGACGCTCTCCAAGAGCTGCTTCTAACGCTTGAAAGCAACTTCGTAGTGTCTGGAAGGAGATGTCCATGGATTGGGTGCCAATAGCTCCTGTTGACTGAGATGCTGTCGTTGATGAGTCAGTCCGAAACAAAGTGGGAGTGTTGACGTTGTGAGATAATCGCCACAATGCTGCCCATGTCAGGGCTTCTCTTTCAGCTGGGAGGGAGCCAATGTTCTTGGAGCCCAAGAAGGAAGCCGAGTCCTCTTGCTGCCCATCCAATGACTTCAATCTTGGTCTGGGAACCTATGTAGGTCTCGCCAATGACAGCAAATGCCCAGGTGTCACCAAGGCCAAGTTCTTCGTTCCATTGTGGGGGTCTATGTCTGTGAGCTGGTTGAGAAGACCCGTCAGCATATATGATAATTCTGTCAAATGCAGCAATATCTTGATGAGTGCTGATCTGTAAAACAGATTTGGTTGACTCAGGGAAGTCATGTCCAGAAGGGTCGCGGCATAGAACATCTGTCCCTGACTTGAAGAAGGCACTGAAGTCTTCTGCTGTGAGCCCTGAACTGATAAGAAACGCAGGGTCAGAAGGATCTTCTCCTGGATAGAAGAAAGGAACATTGTGCCGAGTATTGGACAGTCTCGCTGGCCAATGGGGTGGTTGTTTGCGGTGGATGTCTTGGCCAAGGGGCTGCTGGACAACATCAAGGAATTCAATCAAATGCAGTCGAGGTAGGCATTCTTCTCGTGCGATAATGGCAGCTCGGAAGTAGCCCAACTGGTGAAGAAATCGCATGAGTTCAACTTCAGAGAGTTCATGATCATCAGTGTGGACGATGGCACCGTGAGAATCTGTCACATCTTGGTGATAGAACATGTAATGAAATTCATGTCTATCTGGACACCATGTCCAAGGGAGGCAGAATGCCTTCCAATGTGGCCCAAAGCGAAAGGCTTGACAATCAATTCCCCATGACCTTAGTTCCTCCTGAATGTCGCTCGATGTCCCTGGGGACATGCATTCAATGTAGGCAGGAAGAACAAGGGTGGAACATCCTGAAAGAAGTTGACTCCCCATGGTAGCTGGTTCATCAGGAAGGTTCTCTGACGACACTGAAAAGTCACTGGGAAGCGGCCACTGCTCATGAGCCACCGAAGCAGTTGTTTGGCGCTCACTGTCCCTTGTGCTATGAATCAGTGTAGAGAGTTGAAGTAGGGTGGGTCCTTCATCCTGTTGTCGCTGGTTCTGAAAGGTTGGCCGAGGAGTGATTTGAACTGTAAGCCCATGACCGTCTCGAACAGGAAAAGGAACTCCGGGGAGAATTGCATAATTGCCATAGCGCAACGCACATTGAGCCGGAGAGCCTGGAAAAAGACACCGCCCTCCTAGGCCAAGTGCCATGAGGAGGTGATCATAATGAAGGGTCTCCAGCGTGGTCATGGCAATCTGAAAGACTGACTGGTCGCCCAGGATAATTGGCAGTGCTGTCAAAACCAGTGATAAGACTGGAAGAAAACTGATCCAAAGGATTCTGAATAATGAGCACATGCGCTGCAGATTCTTGGTCAAGGTTCGAAGGCGGTGGTGTTACAACATGAATCATGATAGGTGCACCAGGCAGGGCAAATTCATGCCAAGCTTGTCGGAAATTGGTTTCCCATCGCTCGAAGTTGGCGAAGAGGCGTACAACCCGTGGGACTTGGCAATGATGAAGAGCCGGATTGTGCTGGTCCACGAACCACGTGATGACAGAGGTAGAGGCGCTTTCCCCATCCCAACTGAATGCAGTGCGTAGCCATGCTTGATGTAGCTCTTGAACATTTTCTGGCATATATCCAATAAAGGGCTCCACAGGATCAAATGCTGGAGCATCTGGATTGAAGACAAATGCCGTCCCATTACATCGTGAGGGTGCTGAGGACAAGTCTTGTCCTGCTTGTGGGGTACGGGATTGACTCCATCTGGAAGTTGGCCTTTGCATGAGGTCCATAAAGTCGTTGTCCTCACTGTGAAAGAGGACAGGTCGGATGTGAATTGTGAGACAAACTGCTCTGGGAACCTCCTCAATGTCGACCAAACCGAAAGGCAGTGCTCCAAGGCTGACAGAACAAATTCTCGTCTGGCAGAAAACAACCTTTCGTAGGACCATGTTGCGTCCCATGTAGTCTGACAATGAATGGGCTTCGTGCTCCAGAGAAGTTCCTCTATGATCCGACGCGTCAATGGACAGAAGACCAACGGTCATCTCGGGCTGAGGGCCAGAACGCAGTGAAATCTGGTGCACGGGGGCGACGGCTGAACTAGGTGAAGGATAATATCGGTCTCCTGGTCTCCCGTCAAATCCCAAAGCGCGAGAATCTCTTCAGCCCAATGTTGAGGATTGTCATGCAGCTTCATCGCTCGGGGATCTCTGCAATGACGGCGGTGCATTTGATGGATGTGCCAGGTTTCAATGTAAGCCACTCTTCCTTCCTCTTCACATTCAACAAAAGCCTCTCTGTCAAATAGGTTGGCAAGTCGTCTGTGATCATCCGGGTGAAAGCCGCTGTGGAAGGTGGTTCTTGGCGGAGCAAGTGCTCTTGCTGGTCGATGTGATACCTGACCTCCATAGTCAGTTTGAGTTGGATCCGTCTTGGTCGAGATCAGCCCAAGTTGTTTTCCAAATCCATGGAAGGCTTGATGAAATTGAGCAGCGGATCTTTGACAGAGACTGCTGAGGTCATTTGAATCATTGGAGGTCACAGAAGCATCATCGATCACCGCATCCGATTCTGAAATGCATTGTTCTTGCATGTCAACCTCACCGACAAAGATTTTGACGTAGTCGCCGTCAAGAATGTTCATGGGTGAGGCATCCCTTTGCGGAACTATGACATTGTTCTTCCAAAGGTAGCTGATATCACCATGCTCAGCAAGAACACGTTCAAGGCCAAGAAATTGGAAGAGCGAAGGGCGATTGATGACGTACGGTAACCATCGAACATACCGACGAGAGGGTGTCGGTTGCACATCATTGTCTACGTGCAATTCTAAGTCCAAGAGCACGAGACGCTCAAAGGGTGTTGGTCGAAATTCAGGAAGTCTTTGAATCAGAAGCCCATGAAGATCAACTTGAATGTAGTCCAAGGGCCGGTGCAGGACCAGGTGTAGACGTATGATATCGAGCGGTTCAATTCCAAATTCCCTAGCCGCAAGGCGATAGAGCTCTGTTTGGTCGTGCCGTGGAAGTTGTGTAGAAATTGACCTGCCATCTAGTGAAGATATCACTGTTTGGCGCCAATCTTCTGTACCACTGATCGTCGATGAGGAAAAGGAAGAAGGCGATGATGAACTTCTCTCACTCCTGGAAGCTCCGTCAGTTGGAGAAGTTGCGGCAATGTCCTGAACCATCAACTGTCTGGCCATGAAGGACGTGATATCTTCAGGAGCATCATTGGTGTCATTGTTCCTGGGATGATCTGTCTCCGGTTGTTCATCTCCAGGTGGAGGATTCCAAACGTGCGGTGGGTGAAGTGATTGTCTTTGTCGGACTCTTCGTTCCAGATTTTGCTCAAGTTCATCATCACTGAGGGCAGGTGGGACCTTGATGTGCAGTCCGATGCCATGATGAAGATGCTGCAATTGTCCATCTGGTAATTGAAGATGACCTGAATGAAGAGTGCAGGCACCAAAGCCCGATGCAAGCCTTTCCTGACAGAGTGCAGATACCTGGGCGGCTTGGTAAATAGCCTCGGTGTCAGCCTGTCTTGGGAAAGAATGAGCACATTCAGAGAATCTCGTGGTTGGATCTGCAATGCGTACTGTAGTGATGAGGGCTGCAGCCCGGGCAAATGTGGCCCTTTGGTGCACAATGGCTGTGGCAACAGCATCCGGGTAGACATGATGCGGTGACTCCGGCTTCACTAACGTGACATCAAATGGTATTGAAACATCGATGTAATCTTCCCATATCAGGCACACGTCTCTCTCCCAGTCCGAGACATCACTGTCGAAGCGGAGAAGTCGAGGAAGATCGTGATGAGGATGTACATCATGATCGATGAAGTACGAAGTAATGTACACAATTGGCCCATCTTCGTCAGCATCTGGTCGTCCTTCTTGTCGTAAAAGTTCAAGGATGTCATGGGCCCACAAAGGATGCGGACTCAAACCTCTCACAACGGTATTCCTGGAAGAATCCGAGGTCGCGATGAGGTCAAAGGTTCGAAGGTTGGATTCTGCTCCATTGAAATCAGGGCAGCTCCATGGTGATGTCCTTGATGCGAAAGTTTCAAGGGAGCCAAGAGTGTGATACATCTGGAAGGAGTCTTCGCAGCCAATCCAAACGTCAACAGGCTCTGCAAAACCCACATGCAGAGTCTTTGATCTTGTCCTCCTTGAGAAAGATTTTGTGATTGGTAAGATTTTGTGATTGGTATTGTCCGGCAACCTTCATGACGGGAACTCCATGAGGTAGTCCAGAAAGAGGAAGATGCGTCTGTCTGGTATGACAGTTCACTTGCAAGCCCCACTGCAAGTTCCCTTGCCTTCCATTCAGAGACAAATTCGTCTTTGAGCAACGCTCTGTTGTGCCACTTCATGATGAATCCTGAAGCATCATTGCTCCAGTGGCGGCAGAGCCCTAAGCTGTCATACGAGAACGTCATGGACAGCCGGGCGAGGCAAAAGGCGGCTTGGAAGATGCCTTGGAGCCTGCTGGAACGCCGACCTCCATCACCTGATCCCCTAACTGGGAGGCTGCGGTGCGTTGTCTCTTTGCCGCATTCTCTTCCACCACGATCGCATCCGCTTGTTCCTTCATCTGCTGTAGGGACGCAGACAGCGTGGCAAGGCCCTCGTTGATCTTGCCCGCCGAGAGATCGGTGGTTTCCTGACCATCCACCAAATCGTCATCCTCGTCCTTGATCTCGATCGTGAGCTTGCCTGCCACTGCTTGGGATTCCGCAGCCTGGATTTTTGCCTGGGCAAAATTTTCCTGAGCTTCCTGGATCCTGGCTTGAAGACCACGTTCTTGGGTCTGAAAGAGGACGGTGTAGTCCTGCCACGTCTTGACAGCTTCTGTGAGGAAATTCTTCCAAGAGGCAATCAAATTGATGCGGGCTTGAATGGCTTCCTCCACCTCTGCTCTCGCAATTCCAAGTTGCTTGACAGCACTGTGTAGGTCTTTTGTGGCCCTTGCTCCCTCCTTCTTCGCCATCTTCTGCATCTGGTGCCTCATGTCGGCTGGCAGTTCGGATTGCCGAGCTCGTGCAATCTCGATGAATTCCATCTGCTCTGAACTCACCGATGTCTGAGGAGGCGAAGGTGCTGAGAAGGTTGGAGCCACTGGTGCCATCATCTGTGCTAATTGAGGCGGTGGCTGATGCTGTGGTATGGATGCAGGCATAGGCTGCATGGGCTGTATAGGCTGCATGGGGGGCTGCATCATGATGGGCTGGTTCATTCCTGCATAGCCCGGCCATGGCATGGGAGGTGGAGGCAGCGGTTGGCCTTTGCCAAAACTGGGGGCTGTTGGAAATGGCATCATTCGGGCTCCTTTCCCTTCGCCCTGAGCATTGTTCCTGGGAGTCTTCGCCCCCTTCGGCTTCCTGCCCTTCTTTGGGGTATGAGTGCGACTCTGAGAGCGCTCTCGATTCCAATTCTGCTGTCCATCCCATCCTTGGTTGTAATTCCAGCCGGTTGCGTACGTCTCCTGGGATTTTTGCCCTCCAGGTTGATGAACGTACGTCCTGTCCATCGCAACTTGCCAAGGTTGTTGGCAAATATGACAATGGTTGGCTGAATGCTTGCGAAGTTGTCTGCATCCCAGACATCGCCACGGAGCATTGTCTGTCATTGTGGCTGCGATGAGGCCCAAGAAGGTCGAATCCTTCGAATGATGATGGCGGAGCACCTGGAAAATGTGCTTGAGTCGCCCTTGTGAAAGGCGAAGTGCTCCTCGACGATGTAGAAACCACAAACGCCGTGCAGTTACACGTTTCCTGCGCTGAGTCCGCCTCTGTGTCACCGATGCCGTGGTGGTCAGGGCAAAGTTGATCAAAGCCAGAAAGGACCAATTGGATCGCAAACACAAAATTGAGCACAATAAGCATCAAAGGCCCAATCGTGAGGGAAAACACCGTGAAATAGAAATCCCCAAATCCAATTTAAGGCAGTGAATTGGTAACCCGTCCCAGAACCTTTGTCCTAGGGAACCGAAGCCCTGAATACCAGAAAGGAACCACGTACGGCGACCAAGTCGAACCGCACCAGGTAGGCTTATCCAGGTAGAGCAGGATCGGAATAGACGAGCTGTATGAGCGAAGGCGATGCGGACCAACTCAAGATCCGCAGAGCGCAAGAGCGCAACAGCGCTTGCAAGGCCCCAGCAGCGGGGAGCCCGCGGGTCGGTCGTCACAAAGACCCGCTAAGGTTCAGGGCAATACAGCCGACGTGGGGAGCTGAAAGCCAAAACCTTATATATATATATATTATACATAGTATACAGTTGTAATTGGATAGTATATAATATATCATTTATCATGCATTATACTTTATACAGTTGTAATATATCATATATTTAACTAAAATGGGACGTAGTATAGTATGGGATCGAATTTCATTGTGCCAAAATCATATTCCAGCCCCATTTTGTGAGGGTTGCAGCTTGGATTTGGGATACTTAAAATGTGGAATTTGGGGTTGCAAACGTCTATTCCCCGGAAAGGTCTCCATTGTTTGAGCCCCAAATGGGCTCTCAAATGATCCCGTGATTCACGGTGCTGACCGTCGAAAGTTAGGATGGGTTTTTCGAATATACGGACCCCAAGCCCACCATCTAGATCCATCTGGTAGGAAAAATCATGTGGTATTCACCAACTCGCCAATGGCTGCCATAAACCTATAACATTTGGCATTTGGAGGTGATATTTGCCACCCAAAATGGTACTTGGGGATGGTACCATCCCCGAACTGGCGAAATGGATGTTCCAACTATTTCCTAAGATTCTGACAATCAATGACGATTTTATGCGGGTACCGGTAATTTAACATAGCTAGAGAAAATGGTGATTTACAGTTGATTTTCCCATTAAAAATGGTGGATCTTTCCATAGGTTTTTGTATCTTTACCAGAGGGTAAACAATGGTCTTTTTCTGGCTGCCATGGGAAGCCGAGAAGCTGTTGCACTATATTTGGAGGGCAGCATGTAGTAGGAGCCCGCCAAAGCACTCACCAGGAGCGCGACGCCGATGAGCCTGGTGACATTGGTTGATCATCATCTTCCCGGATCAGGTCACCTTTTTTTCCGAAATTTTGGCGAGGTGTCCCCAAAATTCTGTGCCAAATTAGGTAGGTTGAAAAGCAGAGACCGAACAGCTCCCCAAAAAAATGTGAGAAATCATGGTCTACTAAGTCTACTACATTCTACTACTGGATTTGTTCATTTTGGAATCTCATTCTTCGGCTGTTTTTTGCCGATCTGGGGATGGCATTCACCAACTGCTCACCAATGCGTAAAACACAATAAAATTTGGAGATTGGGATGGGGGTTACACTGACAGGAAACCTGGCGTTACGATTTTGGAACGTTGAACCATACAAGTCCTTTGAACGGTTTTGAATCACAATCCTGGTACCGTAGGTACCCTAGAATAGCTGGTTAATGGATGATTCCCTCAAATATGGCAATAATAGGTTTTGACACATCACCAATTTGACTGAGAGATCGAGACGAGAACTCAGGGTGGTTTATGAAAACCGGCGCACCCATCAACGCACCGATGAGTAAATCATGTTAAGTTGTTTCAACAACAAATAATAATGGCTACCTAGATCCGATGTCTACATGCTGTAAAAATAACGAAAGTGCATGTCACGCCAAGAAATTGGTACTGTGGTAAACCAAACACTGGCCCATCCCAGAAATGGGACAGATCATCCCCAAATGCTAGGGAAACATGGCATTGGTTTTACCGCATGAGTGCTAGATCAATTTTGCTACTTGGAACTGCAGCTCAATGTTTTAGTGGATATACAACCATAATCGTAAGGGTGATATGATGATATATCCTAACTTATGGATACTTATGGGGGTTTATAACCATGGTTATGCCTATTTGTAACCTCAAATGCATCGTCCAAGATGGACCAAGTACGTTGAATCCAAGACCAACCTCAGTCACCAAGCAGCAACACAACAATCCATTCAGAGGCACAAGGTGTGCAGGCACCCGAATCCTGACATGGAAGAAAACCCGCGGTTTCCCCAGATCTCAGGGTTTGCAAACCTGCTGAAAGTTGGGTGAAATGGAATATGAATGGGATACACATGGGAAATGGGTTAACATCTGGTGATCAACCATGGCCAACACGGAAAAAAACACTTTTAGTCCGCATTTTCATGGCCAAATCATATAGGGATCCATTGCCAGACTACCCCTTGGAAAAGATGTGTTAGCATTAGAGATCAGATTTCGTTGGTTAGATATCACCATCATATGTCATTTTCATTACTTGGTTACCAATGGCTACCATTTATATTAGGTTGCCATTAGCGTTCCCCTTGCCATTACCAGAGGAGCTATTCATAGATATGATTCAATATGTCAATATGTTCGATATTACATTACAGTTAATCTACGTGGTCGCCTACATTAGTTCAAAAATCGTAGAATATCCAAGACTCTCTGGTTATTTAACATAGCTATGGGAAATGTCCATTATTGATAGCTAAACCATCATAGATATATAATCTATAACTGAGCCATGTTCCATAGCTATGTTAAATAACCAGAGTGTAAATGAAATATGGTGAACCGGAGCCCACCAGGAAATGACCCACAGCACCGCAAGCCCTTTGTTTTCTACCTTTCAGCCTGAATGTTTGGACTTGATCCACAAAAGGGCAGCTACAATTTGCAGCGGTTATGCCCAATTTCTGGAAAATCAAAGTGCCTTGGATGTCTGAACAGGGAATGCACTGACAACTGCGCTCCCCCTCAGCGTCAACGATATTTTTTTGCTGACTTCATGCTAGTCTTCAATCCTTCGTTGCAGCGGATGCACAAGTTGTACTGAACAGATTTGCCTCGATGAGGGCATTGGAAATCAGCATGAAAACGTCCACTCATTGTAGAGATCAAAAGAGGAAAACCTGGAGGTGGCAATCCACGAGGGAGGCGGACTGGACCCCTCTGGTCCAACCCCAACTTACGGCGGGAAGCGGACTGGACCGGCCGGAAGGAGGCGGACTGAACCACTCGGGTTCAACCCCAACCGCCACTTCTCCCTCCTTTCTTCTTTTCATCTCTTTCTTTCTCTCCTCCAACTCAGGGCGACTTCGGGCTGCCGATTCTTTCACCAGCCTTACTCCAACCTTCCAGAGCCATTGGAGGGACAAGGTCAGCAGCGCCACAATCACGGCAAAAGCTGCTAAAAACATCCCAAATTCTCTTGATCCTTCTTGGGCTTCTTCTTCTTCTCCATCGTCTGCTTTCGCAGCTGCCAAAATGGCAATGGTAATGACCAGCCTCAGCAAGTCCTGGCTGACCTGCACACTTCTCAATTCTGTTCCTTCTGTCTTTTCCTTCTTCACCTCCTCCTCAATCTTTTCTTCCTCCTTCTTCTTTGGCTCATCATCATCAAATCATCAAATCTTTCAAGCTGTCGAGGCGGGTTGATGTCAGTGGCTTGGTGCCGATGTCCGCCACCATGACAGCCCCCAGAATGTGCTGAATGGCCCAAAAGCCTGACAAAACTGACTGTCTCGCATATGAGGCTCGAGTTCGCAGATGTCGAGTCCTTCAGGATCCACCATCGGTGCTGATGATGGATGCAGCTGCTTGGGAGTCGGTGAATGCTCCACGTTGAACTGGGCCAATTAGCTCATCTACTGTTGATGCAACTGATTCTCCAGCTGTCATCGCTTCAACCAGCTCAGCCAGCTCTGATTCTGCAGTTGAAAGGGTCACCATGTGTCGGCGACCAGCACGCCAAACTTTGTTCAAGGTGATGATGAAGCATCCAAATGACTCTTCGTCGGTGCATAACTCGCATCTGAAAAAGCTTGGATCTTCACTGGCTCTTTTCCATCATCTTTGTATGTCAAACCTTCTGAGCATGTTCGCAGCAGATATCCTTGAACTTGATCGGCTGCTTCCAAAACTGACTTTGTGGCTTTGGTGACGTTGGAGCCCAGACGTAAAATGCTATACATCACATCGGGACGGGTTCTTGTGAGGACCCAAAGCAGTTCTCCAACAACTTTTTGGCGCTTTCGAACAGCCTCAAGCTTTGGCGGCTCGACATCAAGACACATGCTGGCCTGATCTTTGGTGATTTCTTCTGGGCAAAACTTCGCAATTTTGACGCTTCGCCATGTCCTTGATGTATGATTCCTGAGTGACATGCCAAACTTCTCGGCCATCTGGGCCTTTGGAGGTTGAGATTTCCATTCCAAAAAACGAGTGGGAATCTCCCCCACAATTTCTGGACTTGATGTAGCCCACGTTTCTTAAAACTTCGCAGCCACTGCCTTTGTGATTTCCTTTGGTGCAGTGATCAGGATGTCATCTACGTAGGTCATCACCAAGCCGTAGTTGGTGTTCGGAGAGCTTTCACTTTCTTCCTCCTCCGCTTTCTTCAACCTCCAAAGATTGGGCTCGGAGTCCAGCTGCCTCATGACCAACTTGATTTTCTTTCCTCCTAACTCAACCTGGGTCTGTAGACAGTTCCAGCAGGAAGGCAACCCTTCTTGACGAAGATTGGTGGCGGAGAAACCAAGATGTAGTTGGACTGTCCAGTTGGACTGGTCTTCTTGGTCAAGGCAGGCGTTGAGGAATGCTGTTGTGATGTCAAGGGAAAGACCAAGCCACTGACAGCGGGCTGCAAACCACAGCGTCAGTCTTAAAGCAGTGGCGTCAGCACCAGCACTATAGTTTTCTTCATCTCACCAGCCTCTGCCTCAAACGCCTTAATCTTCAAACCTTCTTGATCTCTCTTTGGTGCGGCGGCTGTGACCCTTTTCTCGGTGACCGCCAACTGTTCCAGCTCTGCAAGAAGAGTTTGAGTTGTGTCCACAGCCAAGTTGCTGCGGACAAGGGAAACTCTGAGTTGTAGGTGATTCTCAAGGATTCTCTTTGTCATTCGGTTCAAACCCTTCAGAAGTATGGCTGGATCCGGCTCAACAGCGCCAACCACTCTTGCCCTTCTTCTCCAGCGCAGCCAGCGACGAATGGCTGCTGGGGCATCGTGCATGCTGATGATCTCAGAAGGATCTTCTAAGCTCTGAGGAGATGCTGTTTTTCTGCAACCCTACTTGGACAGTAGGTTGTGTACAGGTACGTCAGCACCCCATAGACATCCAACCTTCTGTCTGCTACCAACTCCTCCCCGCAACTCTCTGGAATCGCTTTCATGACCATGGTAAAAACGCGTCTTTCCAATCTTTGCCAACGTGGTTGCTTCAGACTTTCAGGAGCTGCAAAATCATGATTGGGTCGATCCAGTGGTGACATGGAAATGTGCCTTTGATAGCATGCCTCCAGATCCTTTGTCATGAGAGACCACCCAATCTTGCGAAGTGGTTGACAGATCTGAAATGATCGGACTGAGAAGCAGCATCCAATCGCCAAGCTGCAAAGGCCCAGTCGAGGCCCATGGCAACAGATCGGGCAAATCAGGAGCTCCAGATCGCACAACCTCCTCACCCATGACGCTCCCTTCTTCACCTCGCACTGATTGCACCATCAGAAACATGAGCTCCATGGATTGGGTGTTGAAGTCCCCTCCATTCGCTTGTTGGCCTCTGGGCCCATCCTCCTTTGGGGTCTTGCAGCCTCCTTGTCTTTGTCTTGTCAGCCATTTAGCCCATCCTCCTTGCAGCCTCCTTGCACCCTTGTTGGCTACCTAGCCCATCCTCCTTTGGGGATCTAGCAGCCTCCTGAAACCCTTTTCGGCCATCTAGCCCGTCCTCCTTTGGGGGTCTAGCAGCCTCCTGTTCAAACAGTCCTTCAAGCTTCAGACCTTGAAGACGACGAGGATCAGCGCTCACGGAACGGTCAGCCTGAACACTGCCTGCTTTTGATAAGCTGTCAGGGGTCGCAAAATCCTGCGGCTGCATCTTTACTGCTTGAACTCTGTCTCTCAACTTCTTGTTTTCTTCTATGACCGACAAAAGCAAACGTTTGATCTCAGACTGCTCCTGTTGGTGTCAAAAGGGCACTACGCTCACTTGCGCACCTAGAAATTCACTCACTTACGCACCTGGGAAATGCACTCACTTGCGCACCTAGAAAATCACTTACTTACGCACCTGGGTCTCCATTTTATACGCAAATTACCAGGAAATTACGCCATCACGCATTGCAACCAAAGCGCCACGAAACCTTTAGGGTTTTTATCTTGTTGCATTTTATACGTAAATTACCAGGAAATTACGCTATCACGCGTTGCAAACAAAGAGCCACGACACCTTTAGGGTTTATATCTTGTTGCATTTTATACGTAAACTACCAGGAAATTACGCTATCACACATTGCAAACAAAGAGCCACGACAGCTTTAGGGTTTATATCTTGTTGCACTTAATGTAAGGAGAGCCACGACACCTTTAGGGTTTATATCTTGTTGCACTTGATGTAAGAAGAGCCACGACACCTTTAGGGTTTATATCTTGTCTCACTTGATGTAAGAAGAGCCACGACACCTTTAGGGTTTATATCTTGTTGCACTTAATGTAAGGAGAGCCACGACACCTTTAGGGCTCATATCTTGTTGCACTTGATGTAAGAAGAGCCACGGCACCTTTAGGGTTTATATGTTGTTGAACTTGCTGTAAGAAGAGCCACGACACCTTTAAGGTTTATATCTTGTTGCACTTAATGTAAGGAGAGCCACGACACCTTTAGGGTTTGTATCTTGTTGCACTTGATGTAAGAAGAGCCACGACACCTTTAGGGTTTATACCTTGTTGCACTTGATGTAAGAAGAGCCACGACACCTTTAGGGGTTTATATCTTGTTGCACTTGATGTAAGAAGAGCCACGGCATCTTTAGGTTTATATCTTGTTGCACTTGATGTAAGAAGAGACACGACACCTTTAGGGTTTATATCTTGTTGCACTAAATTTAAGAAGAGACACGACACCTTTAGGGTTTATATCTTGTTGCACTTAATGTAAGGAGAGCCACGACACCTTTAGGGCTCATATCTTGTTGCACTTGATGTAAGAAGAGCCACGACACCTTTAGGGTTTATATCTTGTTGCACTTGATGTAAGAAGAGCCACGACACCTTTAGGGTTTATATCTTGTTGCACTTGATGTAAGAAGAGCCACGACACCTTTAGGGCTCATATCTTGTTGCACTTGATGTAAGAAGAGCCACCTTTAGGGTTTATATCTTGTCTCACTTGATGTAAGAAAGAGCCACGACACCCTTAGGGTTTATATCTTGTTGTACTTGATGTAAGAAGAGCCACGACAGCTTTAGGGTTTATACCTTGTTGCACTTGATGCAAGAAGAGCCACGACACCTTTAGGGTTTATACCTTGTTGAACTTGATGTAAGGAGAGCCACGACACCTTTAGGGTTTATATCTTGTTGCGCTTAATGTAAGGGGAGCCACGACACCTTTAGGTTTGTATCTTGTTGCACTTGATGTAATAAGAGCCACGACACCTTTAGGTGTTTACCTTGTTGCACTTGATGTAAGAAGAGCCACGACACCTTTAGGGTTTATATGTTGTTGAACTTGATGTAAGAAGTGCCGTCGCATGGCTGCTTGTCGCTTCATCATACTTGATTCGGGACTTGTTAAACTTTGCCTCAGCCATTTGTTTCATGATTTTTCAACGCTTCCTTTGCACATGTAACCCCCAGTAGCCTCACCGCATTTGCAAAATTTTGCTTCCAACACCACCTCATCTGTGAGCCATACATGTGGCAAACAATTGTGGCGCTCCAGTCCAAAATCCAAATTCAAAAGATGATGCACAGAAAAATGTTTTATTGCTCCTTCTCTTCATCTTCTTGGATCTGTTTGTGTTTTTCTTCGTTATCAACCTCATCAATGATGTTTCCATTCGTGCTGGTAATGATATACCTAGTCCTGGTAGTAATTGCAGTACTAGTAGTAAAAGTAGAAGTAGAAGTGGAAGCAGTAGTAGAAGCAGAAGTAGAAGTAGAAGCAGAAGTAGAAGTAGAGGTGGAAACAGTAGTAGAAGTAGAACTAGAAGTGGAAATAGAGGTAAAAATAGAAGTAGAAGTAGAAGTAGAAGCAGTAGTAGCAGTAGAAGTAGAAGTAGATGTAGGAGTAGAAGTAGAAGTAGAAGTAGAACTGGAAGTAGAAGTAGATGTAGGAGTAGAAGTGGGAATGTAAGTAGAAGTAGAAGTAGAAGTGGAAGTGGAAGCAGTAGTAGAAGTAGAAGTAGAAGCAGTAGTAGAAGTAGAAGTAGATGTAGGAGTACAAGTAGAAGTAGAAGTGGAAGTAGAAGTAGATGCAGGAGTAGAAGTGGAATTGTAAGTAGAAGTAGAAGTAGATGTAGAAGTAGAAGTACAAGTAGAAGTGGAAGTAGAAGTAGATGTAGGAGTAGAAGTGGATGTAGAAGTAGAAGGAGAAGTAGAAATAGATGTAGAAGTAGAAGTAGAAGTAGAGCTGAAAGTAGAAGTGGAAGTAGAAATAGAGGTGAAAGTAGATGTAGAAGTAAACGTAGAAGTAGAAGTGGAAGTAGAAGGAGAAGTAGAAATAGATGTGGAAAAATAAGTAGAAGGACAAGTAGGAATAGAGCTGAAAGTAGAAGTGGAAGTAGAATGAGAGGTGCAAGTAGAGGTAGAAGTGGAAGATTCTCAGGTGCATAAGCGAGAGGATTTTCAGGTGCACAAGCGAGACGATTCTCAGGTGCACAAGCGAGTACCATGCCGTGTCGAAACATTCTGTTTCTCAGTTCATCATCTATCTGCCTTTCTTTTTCTCTCAAGTCCTCATTGTTTCTTCTTTCATCCACATCTAAGAACCCAGGCCTCTGAACTGGCGGAATGAATGCAGAGGAACTGGCTCCATGCAGCCAAGGAGCTTGCATGTGAGGCTGAGTCATATGCTGGATTTTCTCTGGCGTGAACAGTGGTGTGAAGCCCATGTCGAATTCATGTTTCTTCGCATCTTGGGGGGTCTTTTGAGGATCATTTGGGGTCTCCTTCATCAAACTTCTTCTTCAACAGCCCTACATGACCCTTGTGTGCTACCCATCCCACCCTTGCTCTCCTCCTGTCCTTGGACTTCAGTTAACACCTCCTTTGATGTCTTTGCTGATGCCATACACCTCTTCAGAACGCTTTCAGGTGGTTGCGCAGGTGGCGGTGTTGGCGGCACAGCTGGTCGGGACTGACCCAAAGCTGGATTGGGTGATTTTTTATCTACCTCTCCATCTTCTTTTTCAACCCTTTGGTTTTGAGACCCGTCTATTGTTCCCCCATCAGGACTACGTATATCTTCTATGGGCTCCTCGCCTCTTACTCTATTCTCAGCTTCCATGCTCTTTGGGCATCTTCCATTTCTTTGACTCCCTGCTCTAGTTCTTTGTTGAGTTGCTTAGCGGTTAGGTACGGAGGACAAAGAAGCGTTTTGACTAAACCATTTTGGGTCCAGATTGCAATAAGCGTTTTTCACCAAGACCCAAAAGAGCAAAACGCTTCTTTGAAAATTATTGCCATGTTCACCGAGGTTGCGGAATTTCACCAGGTTTTCACCAGGTTTTCACCAGGTTTCAGAAAATCCCTGAGGTCGAGAAAATTGCCCGAACTTCACCTAAACATTCACCAGGTTTTTGGAAATTTGACCAGGTTTTCACCAAGTTTCTAAATTTCACCAGGTCTTCACAAGGTTTTGAAAATTTCACCAGGTTTTCACCAGGTTTCGGAAATTTCAGCTATTTGTCACCAACTTTCGAAAGTTCACCAGGTTCTGGAAATTTCACCAAGTTTTCACCAGGTTCATGTTTTGCCTTCAATTTCACCGCCAAAACGGATAAATTTCACAAAAAAAAAACGCTTCTTTTGGTGAAATTAAGGTGCAAAACACTTCTTCAATCAATTTCACCAGGTTTTCACCAGGTTTTGGGAATTTCACCAAGTTTTCACCAGGTTTTGGCAATTTCACCAGGTGTTCACCAGGTTTTCCCCGGGTTTTCACCAGATTTTCACCAAGTTTTCAAAATGTTTTCACCAGGTTTCACCTCACCAAGTTTCCACCAAGCTGTAAGTGGCAAGAAGGCAGCTGGTTTCCAAAGAAGCGTTTTTTCTTTTCATGTGATTGCGAAAAACGTAAGAAGCGTTTTGTCTGTTCTCCCAAAAGCACAAAACGCTTCTGTTGCACCAAATATTGGTGGATCCCTGGAAAGCTCTCCGTCAGCAACTTAACATAATTCTTGTTGGGTTGCCCTTTTCTAACAACCAAAGATTCCACGGCGCAGGGTTGGATTTCACCTTGGGCTCATAACCTGGTGAACCGGAGCACATCCGGAAATGACCCACAGCACCGCAATCCCTTTGTTTTCTACCTTTCAGCCTGAATGTTTGGAATTGATCCACAAAAGGGCAGCTACAATTCGCAGCGGTTACGCCCAACTTCTGGAAAATCAAAGTGCCTTGGATGTTTGAAAATGGAATGCACTGACAACTGCAAAATAAATCCCAATTCATCAATCTAGTAATGGGTTGGATATCATATCAGTAGATATCATCATCAATATGAACATTAGATATTACCATTATCAATACTTAATTTAATATCCAATTAAATCCCATTAATTGATCTAGTCATTGGTTATTATCATATAATCGGTTGGACAATAACTTGCTAGATAAATCCCATTAATCAAGATGGATAATTGAATACCGGCTATATACAATAATATGCTACTATATTGTCACATTACCATTAATCGATCTAGCAACTGGCTAGGTAATGTTAAATTTCACGATATACATGTCAATAAATATCAATATGAATATTGGATATCAGATATCATAAATGGATGCCCTCTGGTTATTTGACGTAGCGATGGAAAATTTGTTCACTTTTGATATGCAAATCAGAAATCATTGAACCACATGGGCCATGTTCCATAGCTATGTTTTTTATGACCAGAGGGTAAGTAACAAACATGATTGGGGGCACAGTTGGGGAAGGGGGATTCCAACCCCAGTTGGGATATAACCTCTACTATGCTTATTTCACCGTTTATTGGTGGAATTCATTACCATTACGACTTGGCTCATCCCACGGATCGTAAGTGGCCCAGTTCACCCTAGTTCTAAGTGGATTATCGGATGAACCCAGCCCAAAAATCGCATGTGAATCTGGGTGAACTAAGCCACCATTGAAAATCACCATTTTCAATGGGTAAATCCACTATTTCTGCCATTTTCAATAGCTATTTTGACATAACCGGTAGATCCAAGTAGATCCATCTCCATCTCCACACAAGGTGGTGCCCCATAGTTAGCTATTTTGGTTTATAAGTCCAATTTCACTAGGGTTGATATTTATGGGGGTTATATCATATCTATTGATTAGGGGGTGAACTATCTATAGTATTCATGGGGATTATAAAGCAACGTTCAACTTATAACTGGGGGGGCACCACCTTGCATGATTAATATATGAGGATTACCATTATTAATTAATCCTCATAATAGATGAACCATAGTACTATTGAGGATTAAAAGTCACCATGTTCAATAGTAATTTTCATGGTGCACGATCCACACCTCTGCAAAGAACTGCTTCTCCGGGCAAGCGCCGCAGGTGGCTCCTTTCAGGCCACTGCCGCAGGCGCCGGGCATGCCGCCGGGGCACGCCCAGTCCGGGCAGCGATACCTCGGGAGTTCTGCCGGGAGTTCTGCGGAAGTTCCCGTCAAAACGGGGATTTCTATACCTAGACTCTCCAAATGGCTTCAAAAACCATGGTAAACGATGGTAAAAGTACGAAAATGATAGGGTAACACAGCAACACACCGTGTTTATGGGCTCACAGCGCTCCTTACTGTATTGAAAGCATTCAAAATCGGGATATAAGTCGGAATTCAACCAACAAGCTGGCTCTAGAAACAGATCAAGACAGGTGGGATATTGGGATCTAGTCCATATAGTTAGATAATGTTAGATGCATAGATATATGAACTGAGAGTTTGATGTATGAACGATATATAAAGATATATGATAGATAGATATCCTAATTTATGAACTATTGATAGATTGATAGCTAGATAGAAAGATCACCGGGACGCCAAGAAAAATACATATTCAACCAACAATACATCTAGATTTAATGGACAAATACAGGATTGGGGTTCCGCCTCCATGTGGTTGATACATGGTGTAAACTATGATGAACCTTCGGGCGTTTTTCTGTGCCAAATCTTCAGGCATACCCCAGTACTGGGTTCTAGAAAGACAGAAATGCTCTGCCAAAATGTTGCGCGTGTGGTCTAGTATGAATGCAGGTTTCAAACTGCTCCATCTTAGGGTTGGTGGAAATACACCAAATCTGGAGGATTTACACACGAATCTGTTACAAAAACTGAAACTGTTGGGGCTTCTTTGGGAATGATGGGAATACTTGGGCGATGGGAATACACGCCTACCAAACATGTGGGAATGAAATGGAATGGACCAAAAAAACAGATCCATGCTTGGTTGGCTCTAAAATGACAACTTACAAGACACTGGTCATTGTTTCCTATTAATTTTCCAGGATCGTGTTACCCAAAACGGGAATCGCCAAAACGAAGGTGTCAGATGGGGATTCATCATGATTTCAGGGGCGTCTGAAAAAGATGTATATATACTTATAGCTGGTTGGTGGTTTTTCCCTACCCCTCTGAAAAATATGAAAGTAGTTCGTCAATGGGGTTGGGATGACATCCCATATCCCATATATGATGGAAAATACCACCAATCAGATGAAAGCCATTTCACTGGGGAAAATAAGATGATTCACCATGAACATCGAAGCAAATGGTTTCCAGAGACTCGATGTGAACCGAACGGCCCTGGCTTAAATGCATCCACTGAAAGAAGAACCCAAATGTGCGGTCCGATAAAATTTCTCCGTTTTGGAAAAGACAAACTTGGGAGGTGAAACAGTTTACCGTTTACCATACCATTTCCCTAAAATGTCCAGAAATTCACCAAGAATTCACCACGGTCCACCCTGGAAGAGGAGAGGAATTCCTTTCGCATCACCGTCATTCTGTCCCCTGACCCCAGAAGCTCTATTCGAAGAAAGGTGATGGTTGGTGCAGCCAAAATTCTGAGGACCACAATTATGTAGGAACTACCAATAAAATCCTGAAAACATACCACATGACAGCACATTCTAGATTTTGTGTCATTGTTTTTCTTTTGAATTCATTTTGATGATTTGTTGGGTAAAAGTGGTGACACCACCCGGACCCTATCTGTTACTGTATGCAACGACAGATTCTTGCATGGCTTTCTTCCTGGTATCACAAGATAAATCCACTTAGAAGTAAAGAAGGTCCACTTGCACGGCACTGCTTACCCTCTGGTAAACTAACATAACTATGGAAAATCACAGTTTTTAATGGGAAAACTCACTATAAATGGCCATTTTCAATAGCTATGTTAAATTACCAGAGGGTATCACCCCACCCAGTCATTTGGTTTCGAAAAACATGTCTAAAAATCGGGTACCTCACTGAAATTCACTGCCAAATCATCGTGTTATGCCGGTGTTGTGGGATGTTGTGGGCATCCTGGGCATCCGTTCTCAGGCCTATTACTGGCCATATGACCTATGACTGGCTATATATATATATATATGTATATTTATCATATGTATATATCATATGCTGTATATATCATATGTATATATCATACGTGTATATATATATATATAATGCTAATCTCTCATAGTATCCCAGATCTTGGTCTCAGGATTCCCATGGAAAAAACCGCCAAGGAACGTGTCCAACGGTGCCGTTGGTTCGCTGGAGTAGCCCAGCTGGATCCGCGGCTCTTCTGTCGATCCGCTGGAGTTCAAGAGCTTCGACATCCTCACCCAGGTGCCCCAGAAACGACAGCTAAGTTGGTAAACTTCAGCCCATGAAATACTACAGTACATATTATATATATATTATATATTATATATTATATATATATTATATTATATTATATTATATTATATTATATTATATTATATTACATTACATTATATTATATTATATTATATTATTTATTATATTATATTATATTATGTTATATTATATTTTATTACATATAATATATATATAATATATATATAATATATATATATAATATAATATATATATATATGTCAAATGTAATTATATACATATAATATATATATATGATTCCCCTTGCAATTCGGGGGGGGTGCTGGGATCCCTGATTCTGTAAAGACCCCCAAGGTCAGGTACCTAAAAATTCTTTACTAAATCAATCTCCGCTCTCCAGAGTAGGGCCTTACATTCTACAAAATCAAGAACCTTCCACAGTAGAAAATTCTGACAAGGCAGATTCATACGTGCTACAAAATCAGAATCAAAACTTTTAGATGCATCAAAAATCATCACTTAAACGTCCAGGTTGATTCTGTAGAGATTCTTTTTGGAGTCGATTCTGCAGAGATTTCTTGTTGGTCCTTGATTTTGTAGCATGAATTTGTCTACAAGTTGTACAAGTCCCGCCAAAGTCCCAAGTGCCTGTCTTTGATTTTGTAGCATAATTTCTTCAAAAATTAGTTGCACAAATTTTGGTGACAAGGTTCTTGATTTTGTAGCATGTTTCCAGGAGAGATCTGACTTCCCTCTACAAAATCAAGAACCCATACAGTACATGTTGGGCAACAATGGTTTCAGGGGAACTATCCTTTACAGAATCAAGGTCCTCCCCTCTCACCTCTCACCACTACAGAATCAAGATCTGATGGATCCAAAGAAAAACGGTCTTATGGAAATGATATTACTACAGAATCAAGAATCTGAATTCCACATCTGACTTCCCTATACAATATCAAAAACCCATACATGTTGGACAACAGAGGTTTCAGGGAACTATCCTTTTCAGAATCAAAGACCTTAGGAGGTCGCCAGCCTTCTTTCAACAAAATCAATCCCATTCCCAAAGCATAAAGTCTTTGGGCCCCCATGGACTACAAAATCAGGACCGGACAGGGGTGCAGCCCAAAATGGGTGATTTTTGGGTGTTTGCCAGCCGATGGTCCTTGATTTTGTAGCAAAGTAGGGGTGCAAGCGGGCACTACAAAATCGAAGGTTTTAGGGAGGAAACTGCAACCAGGATTATATATGATAGTATGTATCATTATGTATATCATAAACCCAAAGGTGAAATTGTAGTTATGTAAAGCCCAACTTAGCGATTCTAACTATGTTGCACCACCTTGTGTCCAGTGCGGGTTGGAAGGGAAAAATCTGCAGGAAAGCGACAGCGACAGGAACCCAATGATTTTTCCGTGGTTTCCTAGCCAATGAGTTTGGGAATTACGATGTTGTGTATCTAGTTGCTTTAACCAACATGTGCTTCAGGTTTGAGAAACTATGCGTGTGTCATCTGGATGTTGATGATTCATCTTACGCGCCCCAATCTATTCTGGTTGGTGGTTTCAACCCCTCTGAAAAATATGAAAGTCAGTTGGGAATATTGTTCCCAATATATGGAAAAATAAAAAATTCTCCCAACCACCAACCCGTATTGGTTGAAAGTTGAAAGGGACTATGTGACTATGTGACGTCACCAACATCACCAACAGACAGCCCTGTGAAATCACCAGTTTTTCGGTTCGTGAAACCTCCAACTGGTGGCATGGCCTATGGATCAATGGATCACCTCTCTGGAATGCTATGCCTGGGAATGGGCAAAGCTGCTTTATATCATTATATCATCTATTTCGTTCCAAATGCGTATTCGCCGCAATCATTTTACATCAAAAAAATAGATGGGTAGTCATCCAAGCTTTCTCGGGAAATGCTGCTGGATATGGAGTAGAATGATGTAGGATGTGCAGTCATAGCAATGGGGAAATTGACCCTCCTGGACCCAGCAGATCAAGCGTCGTGCTGCCCAGCGGGCACAGAACACCTTCACGACACGCGATGCACTGAAGATCCATGTCCTGTCAAATGTCCGAATAAAATGAGCATCAATGGATTGCTTTAGGGGAAAAACTACTGGAAACCATGGTTTTACCTGTTTTCACCATCAAATATAATCAAATAAAGATCTGGGTTTCCTGTAACTGTTCCCTTCAACCAATTCTATGAAAAAAAAGAACATGTCGATCTAGGTATAAATCCCATTCGATATGCAGATATAGGGGCATTTATAAAAACAACCATGATGGGGTATAGAAGCAATTTGATGTAGTGATTTGGGTGTGTCTGAACATGGGGTATACCCCCAAAGTAGCAATTTAACAGTACCATCTGGTTATTTAACATAGCCATGGAAAATCACCATTTTTATTAGGTAAACCATCTATAAATGGGCCATTTTGCATGGCTATGTTAAATAACCAGAGGGTAGTGACTAAGGGGTCTACCATGGAAAAGGAGCCACAGACACTTTTTGGATCCACGCTGGAGATGTTGAACCATGAAAGTTATACCTCCGGGCCCCGCAGCCCCCCAAAAAGATGGTTGGCTAACAGGTATCCCGTGAAAATGATGGGTTACTATGGGTTAATGTAATGGTTACTGTATCATAATCCCCATATATGTTCCATATATATATCCATATATATATGTCCATCAAATTAGCTGGTATCATGTAGTATACTGAATCATAGTTTGATACATGATTAACATAGTAATTATAATCCCCATATATATATCCATAGATCCCCATAGATCCCCATAGATCCGCATAGATCCCCATGATGCTTTACCGAATCCCTCCATGATTTCCTCAATGAAATCCATCTTGCACACGCAATCCTGCCGCCAGAGCTGCACCGGGGTTTACCACATGGAAAGGTTCAAGGTTTTTCATGTGGTCATTTATGATGTAAACCTTGAATTTTAGAAAAAAATGAAATCATCAACATATGATGATTAGGTAAAACCGGTGTCCTTGATTTATCACAAGTAATCGTTGATGACTGGACAAGTATGCTGATTACTGTTGCTGTTCGCAAAGAAACTACCAATTAGAATCATAATTAAGTTTGGTTCATTCTAAAACAAAGAAATATGCACCGTGATTTACAACGATGAGAGTGATGACCATCATGATGATGTGTTTTCCCCTGTGGTTTCATCAAAAATGGGGAAATCCCCCCATGGAGGTCTTAATGGGAACAGAAACGCTGGTAATTTTTCCACCCCAGAATTGCGAGCCAAGCAGATCTTTTTAGAGTCGAACCATTTTTCGACCGAAGAAACCATGGAGCTTCAGCAAATGACATGTGCTCAACCTTTGACATCTTAAGACATCTTTAGACATCTTTAGACATCTTTAGACATCTCCAAAAACATCACCTGAACATCACCAGCAACTCCCAAAAACCCCCCTTGCGTTCGAAGTTTGCGTTCGCAGCATGCTTCGTTTCGATGTTTCCCATGAAATCCTGAGGGCTGGTGGCCCCCCTGAGCTGAGTGGTGCGGCTCTGATTGCAGGCCAGACAGCTTTGCTGCGCCTGCCCGCGACGGCGGCTAGCGCTACTTGATGCTTCACCCCATCAGTGGCGAAATGTTCACAACACAACCATAGAATTCAGTAGGGTAAGAAGGGGAAATGTCCAGTTATGATATTTGAATATATTTGATATGGATGGTGAACTACCCACCTGCGATTCCTGCAATCGGCGAACTACCAAGTGCCGAACTACAACCATAGCTAGGGGGCACCAGCTTGTACCATTCCCCGAAATTAACACAGATCCTGAGAATCACCCATTTTTAGACCATTCAGCTTGGTGTCTTCCAACCCTCAATTTTTTTGGCAAGTCCATATAAGTCCATTTTTTCGTTGGAGGGATTAAAATAGGGACAAAAGGGATAGTCAAACATGAAGACATCCAATCATACTAGAGATATACCATGGGATTATCTTCAGATATGATATTGGCGGCTGAACACCCACGTCCAACCGAAGCTTGTCAATCTGAAGCCGGAAAAAAAAAGCCTACCAAGATAAGAACACATCCAGGAAAAAATGATGGGAATGGTTAGTTCATGTTAGTTCATGTTAGTTCCATCCCTGAAAATAAAAAATGAGAGATCGGATAAATACAAGTCACATGTTTCTGCAACACCCAGCTGACATGCATAGCTCGCTTTTCTCAGGAGTCCAAATGCACAAAATCTGCGATGAAGGCGATGGTTTGGAGGGTTTGCAAACTGAGAGACCATATCTGAGGCCAGTAATTTCTATGAAATCTTCAAGGAAAAAAGCTTCTTGTAGCTCAGCAGTCTGTGAAACCACACGAAACACGAAACATCCAAGTATCTAATGGGTTAATCTGTTTCTTCTCTCCATAGGGAACATCAAGAGCAACTAATGGAGCAACATTCCCTGCCTGTAGAGGCTGATACTCCCCCACGCCACAGGGAACACACGATGTGCTGCCAAACTTGTTACTCACCATGCCCCTCGCACATGGTTCCTTGTGGCCAGGAAGACTTGGGAGATCTCACATGAAGCAAACCAGCCAGGTGTCAAAGTGGATTAGACAGGCCGAGAAAAATCAGATGACAGAGGAAATCCAACCATTTTGCTTCTGGGTTCCAAAAGACATAAACTTTTCGGAAGTCAAAGCGATTCAATCCTGGTGGTTGAGCCACCCATCGAAGGACCTTCCAATCAGCCACAGCAGCCATTTCTGGAGCTTTCAATGGGTGATCCCCAAGTCACCATGGAATTCAATACTAAACTGCTTGGTGGTTGACCTACCCCTCTGAAAAATATGAGTTCGTCAATGGGAAGGATTATCCCATATATTATGGACAATAAAAAATGTTCCAAACCACCAACCAGTAAGATGATCTAAAATGGTCTATATCATGATTTCCATGATTTGGGATACACACATTTTAGGAAACAAAACTACATGTTTTGGCCAGAAACAGCCCAAGTTTTTTCGGCAGACCATGGCTGAAACCATCGCCCAGCTTCGCATTTGGTCGAATAGGTGTTCTCTTGACCTTGGTCCGTCTGGCACTTGAATTTCATTGCTGGATGATTCTTCCCATGATAAATTGGACATGGGGCGATGTTTCCATAATTAATGGTGTGATGTTGTCATTTTCCCCCAAAAAAAATAGATGGTTTTCCCATATTTTCCCAAAAAATACGGTGGATTTACCCATTCATAATCTCTGTCCTTCTCTGCCGCAAGGTCAATGGGTTGACATGGCCAATCTTTGATGCCCTGCCAACCGGAAAAAAAATCTGCTGATGGGCATTTCAAAGCATTCCATCACCATTTATGGTCAAAGAAAAAATTAGCGGATTTGGCATCACTGTTTCCTTACAACACTGTTATATGGCAGTGCGTCAAAACCTTGTACCCCTGGTGAACATCAAAATAGCTGGTAAATGGATGTTCATCCCATTAAAAATGGTATTAATAGGTATTGATCCATACCCATATAAATCATGTTAAATCTACATCGACACGAAGGTGGTGAAGGGCCATAAAAAAACTCGTGAGTGATCCAAGTGACTATATCCAGGCAGACAGAGCGAACATTGAAATGTCTTACCGAGGCCATCGTCCTTGATCTCTTTCGAGTAGGTTCCAGCGCTGCAAATGTTACATGCCACGGCATCGCTGCGGTTCTCAACGAAGTGGCCCTCAGCTTTTCCATGTCAGTCTGACAAGTCCATGATGGTCGCAGGAGAGTCTAAGGATGTCTAAGGTAAATGGCTATGATACAGTTTTGCACAGCTTTTCAGAGGTATCAACATGCCATGACTGTCCAGTCTTCACCGATGATGCTGCGGACAGGGAGATAGTCCCAGCCACATTCTTCCATGGTCCACCCACCATGGGAATCCAACTTCATCGGAGATAAAAGCTGCCGCTTTTGCTACCCAATGACCCAAAATGACCCTACACGCTACTGTCCATCTGTGGGATTCACCCAAATGCAATCCAAAGCTACCAAGAAAATTCGGGTTTTTTGTTGACATCGAGTTTCTTTACCACTTTTTTTTTTGATAAACCGATCATCCTTGGGCCGAGAATCTGAAGCATCCACCATGCCGAAGCCTTCCTGGCAGTTGGTATCCACGGGAACCCACTGTGACCAAATAGCTTCATTGTCCTGGCCAGGTAGGTTTCGCCTTAAAGTGGCTATATATAGCTTACCCCTACCAAGATAGAGATATATGAGTTTTCACTATGCATATATATATAATTAATTAATTATATACATACGTATATATACAGAAAGAGAGAGAGAGAGAAGAAAAAAAAACATTTCTATCTTTTTTGGGATGGTAAATGGATGTAAATGGCCCTGAGTTCTGACCTTCTGACCATGGTATTCGTGCGAGACAAACCAGATCTTTCCGGCTCGTGAATGCTGGTGTTCGTCGTTCCGAGCCACACAAAGAATGTGCAAACGCGAAAAAGTGTGGATATCTACCCATGACCTAGCCCAACGTGCTTTCAATAGGACTACAGATACGGATTCCAGATGATTCTTTGCTAGGACTCAGAGCCGAGCTCGTCGCTGAGTCGCTGGTGCTTGGTGGGCCGGTTCATCTCAGTTCATCCTCATAACGCCTCGTCAAACCTACCTCATCAATTCAAATTTAATGTGATTGGATGTGTATATTTGGGCGTAAGACTCGGGGTATGATTCGAGGTGCCTCTACTTCTGTGCCGTTTAAGACTTTGAACCCATCCAACAAAAAACATACCCGTACCCACATAATGTAAATATAAAATATGCATACTCATCATCATCATCATCAGCAGCATCAGCATCACCATCATCATCACCATCAGTAGCATCAGCATCACCATCATCACCATCAGCAGCATCAGCATCAGCATCAGCATCACCACCACCACCACCAAAATCACCGTCACCGGCACCGCAACCTTCATCATCATCATCATCATCATCATCATCATCATCATCACAATCATAATCATCAGTGTCACCAACATCATCATCATCATCATCATCATCATCACAATCATAATCATCAGTGTCACCAACATCGTCACCGTCACCGTCACCATCACCATCACCACCATCATCATCATCATCATCATCGTCGTGACCGTCAATGTGACCCTCACCATCACCATCACAACCACCACCACCATCACAACCACCACCACCATCATCATCGTCATCGTCATCACCATCACCATCATCATCATCATCATCATGCTCATTTCCCTGCATTTGCATAGAGAATGCCACAACTAAATAACTTGCGAACCACCGGACTCCTGGATCCACTTGCACGCCACATCATAATTGCTGCTGCCCATACTGATCTGCAGCAACCTGTCACCAAATTTTGGGCCAGACTCCAAGAAAATCTGGGAAAACTCTTGGAAACTGACTTACTGATTTCAATCATGGTGTAGACTTGTCATAAACCCCCATGTTAGGATATAGGACCCCCTATGCCTATAGCTTTAACGATGTTTTTTCGGTGACATCTATCCACAAAAAGTTCACCACATTGTTCACTGCACAAAACGTGCAGAACTCCATGTTGGGCCCATGGCAAGTCCCTCCCAAGGCTCCCAAGGCAAGCAGCATGTCTTGGACTTCCAGAAGACTGAACCTGCCATGGCTTGTCGTCACGGGCGCAAGACCTAAAAACCTCACCTAACATTTACCGACAAAAATGGCCTTGATAAATGCGTATAGAAATAGAATAATAGAATTGAATGATAATATATTTATTATTTATATTATTTAATATATATATATATATATTATGTTATATATATATGATATTATACATATATTATATTATATATATATATATATTATTGTATATATATATCATATTAAATACATATATTATTATATATATTATATTATATATACTATATTATATATATACTATATTATATATCATTATATTATATACATACTATATTATATATATTATAATATATATTATAAAATATATATATATATTCTATTATATAATTTATATTATATATTATATTATATTATATTGATTCTATATTATATTATATTCTATTTTATATTATATATATTATTTTATATATTATATTATATATATATATATTATATATATTATTATATATATTTATATTATATCATATATATATATTCATTTTTCTATGTATACCTGACTGTGACCATTTCTGAAACTGGAGTGACTTCGCGGCTCATTTTTTGTGTCCCTAAAATCCATCCACGAATTCAAGGTCATTTCAACGGGAGAATGGGGAGCAACGGGGATTGTTGGTGACCTTGCAAAGGAGATATTGCAGTGATGATAGTGATGTTTGAAGGTTCAGAGAAAAAACATGGGACCAATCTAGTTGGCCATTTAAAGCTCGGTCCACCAGTTGCCGGTTGGTGGAAAATGTGGAAAAATGGTCTGCTCACAGTGTCCGGCCGGTCATGACCCACCTGACACTGGACATGAAGGAGCGCACTTTAGGGGCCTCAACAGGGAGTTTAAGGATAGGCACAGACATGGGCCAATGGGGTTAAAGTAAATCAGGGTAAAATACCCATGCGTGTGGGCAGCAACTTTTGTGGAAGTTTAAGTTGACAGGAGTTCAATTGAACTTTGACTCCGTCTTAAAGCAGTCGGGCACATCATGTTCATCATTGTGCCAAAAAGAATCCAAACTATCGGGAAACCTTGCAGTCATCTCAACCCTTGAGAGGTCTAGTACAAACAGCCATGGCATCATGGATTAAAAGGGAAAATTAGTAGTATACTCCCAAATAGCAATGGAATGCAATGGATATTTTTTGGGAAAATGAGGTTCTAAGCCATTGGAATTGGGGATAGTTGGGAGAGTTAGCCTGGCACAGTCGCAATCCAGAAACTCAGAAACTTTCGGGAAGTTTTATGTGATATTTATTAGGCCCGGAAATATGGATTTTTCACTATCCATTGAGTGCTTCTCTTTTTTCGGCCCAGAATTGATGGGATAAGGTAAACAAAAATTGGACATGTGATGATGCGGGTCATTTTGTGGTCAACAATGAGGTACCTCAAAGAGGATTTTGCTTAGTTAACAGGACCCAAAAATATCAAAAAATATCAAGCAATTATGTGAAATTCTTTCTGGGTCATTTCAATGTCTGATGATGTTTAGTGTTAACATTCCAAAATGATGGTAAACCATTTGGAATCCCATCCACCTTTAGGCAAACTGCATTTTAAAAAAAATCCACCACTTTGGGGTTTGGATTCACTTGTTGTGGTAAATCCAGAACAATAAACCATACCCCAAGGTTCCCCAATGACTTTACCTTGTGCGAATACAGAAAAGAAACGGAATGGATTATTAGGGCCATATTAATCATCATGTTCTCATCGCCATCTTCATGTTTTTTCGTAGATGATTGATTATAATGTGCATATCCGCACAAATCAACTTCATGGAGTTATATCCCATGTTTGGTTGGTATAATTGTCGAACCATCTTTATGTGAAAATATTTTACCCCATGATCCATTGATTAACCATGATTAACCACTATTTTCCCAATGGAATTGCCGTAAAATGGGGCTATGGTGCACCCCAGTCTTCAAACCCGCCAAATACAGACTGAAACCATCATTTGTCACTTATATTACTATATTTTTTGCGGGTGAAATCATGTCCAAAAAAGGATGGTATTGAATTCCTATATTTTTTTTCATCCAACTCGCTCGAAAAAAAAACGATGATATTCCCATCATATTCCCAGCGCATTCCCATCCCAATTTGATGACAAGGCGAAAAGCACAAGCAGCCCAGACTTACCCTTTGGTTTCATCAAACGCTGGAAATCCCCAGGAAGTCAAACAAGTCAATGCAACCAGGTCTAAAACACCATGGGACGCACTATGTAGAAGTGTTATTTTTAGATCCCTGGCAGTGCACTTTTCTATTGCCAAATTTTCCAACTCCCCATCAGGACGCGTGTGCATAGTTTTGTCCCGCAATCTTAAATATATATGTATATATATACACGGGTGTTAAACACCATGTGGACGCTTCTCCACACATGAATCCCAAATATGTCTGAATAATAATCTGAAGGAATGTTTCTGGTGGCTAAGCATGCCACTGCATTTGGATGTCACAAGTATCAAACCAAATACGAGCCCTGGCGTGATCCTACGCCATTTGCTAGAACATACGCCAGCCGCATGGCACACCCTTTCATCCACTTCCCCATGGCACACCGCTGATCGGATCGACTTTCTTTGTTCAGGTCATCTTCTTATGCTTTTGGCTTCCAGCCCTTTCACAGATCTCTTGGTTCTCTGCTCAAAAACCGCGCCTTGCCCAGAAGCGGAGATGGGGCTTCGGCAGCTGCGAACTACGAGATCCGCAAAAAGACCCACCACAATACTGACCAGCTGTGTGCTGGACAAGGCTTACAGTTCATCCCGCTGGTGGTTGAAGCCTGCGGCGGCGGGTGGGGCCCGACCGCCGTTGCCACCTTCCGACAACTGGGCGCTTTGCACGCTTCTCGACTTGGGATGTCTGCGAGTGATGGGGCAGAACAGCTTTTCCAAGCTTTGTCTGTTGCCCTGCAACGTGAGAACGCGCGGGCCGTCCTCCGACGGCTCGCTGAGTCATCTGACACTGCGCCATCCTTGGCTGAGCCTTGACCTTTTCGACTTTGACACCTAGGTTTCTCATCACACCCCAAAGCCCGGAGAGCCATAGAGACAAATGACGATGATGATGCCTGCCGGTTTCACATTGGCGTGATTTTTTCCCGTCCAGCTTCGTGATTAGAACCCTTCCACCTTGGCTCGGGTCTTTTTTTTGGCAGGGCAGCCAGCTTCACCTCGTTAAACGTCGTGTTGTCTGGTTGGCCTTCTGCCTCTTACTCCTGGCTTTGCTACCATAGCAACTGTCAGTTTTCTTTTTATTTTCCCCCTCTGCACATCCATTGCAGTGCCTCGGGGCTCCCATTTTGGAAGCACCAATTGGGTGCCCTTCCTGACAATTGAGTACCCAGGGATTCTGTCAGTTGCCCAGAAGCAGCAACACAAGCAACAACAGCAACAACAGCAGCAGCAGCAGACCAAGCAGCAAACCATTGCAAAGTCTTTCCAAAACCTCTCCGGGCTGGGCTTTGACTGGCTGCAATTTTAACGAGGTCCAAACGAGGTGCGAACGAGGTCCGAAATCAAATTTTGGGCGACTGACCCCCTAAGTCTCCTGACAAACTCTTTGGTAGCCACACGCTTTCGCATTCTTTTCAGAACAGAAAAACTCAAGAGCTTTCAGCGGTGGAGCAGAAGAGGAAACCAAGCCAAGCAGCAGCTGCAGGCAAGAGCAAGGAGACAGAAAAGGAGACAAAGGGAATAGCTACAACCATCTGCATGGTATCCATGAAAAACTCACGATAAACCATCAATTTTAGAAAACACAAACATGCTAAACACCAACTGGACGCAACATCGCACCGACTTCCAGAAATTTCTCCCCCACCTAGGACGCACATTTCATTGAAACGCTTTGACTTCCACAACCTAGAGTAGCATTTTACCATATTTTACCCCCATGTTGGATGACGCCGGAGGAATCATTTCATCACAATTCACCTGAAGTTTCTGAAGGCCTGTCATGGCGATAGTTCGCCATGACAGGCTAACCATGACTCCAGTGACATCCGCGGTCACAGAATTTAATGAATCATTAAATATCATTATATATATATATCATTATATATATATATCCTTATATATATATATCATTATATATCATTATATATCATTTTCCATTTATGTCCACTATCTATCCATGTTTTTGTTCAATCTCAACATCTCAACAGCATTCCCAGCCAAGCTGACACAAAGGAGGCCGGGTAGGCACCTAACTTTTTCCAACTTATGGAGAGTATCAGCATAGAATAATACAACTTACAAGTTATAATTAAGCTATAACTAACTTATAACTAAGTTATAACTCATCAAAATCACCCCCAAAGTAGATCCAAGAATGAATCCCAAGCGATAAATGAATCGTGCTGAATTTTCACATCAAAGATCCCGAGTGGATTCCCATTAATGTGATGACACATGGTGATGACTGGGGGATGATTTATGGCACTTGTTTTACCCATATTATTGTTGGTTGATGTTCATTTCAGTCGCTCCACCTTGGCTGCCAAATCAGCACTGACCATGTTGGAGATGTCGCTGGTCGCCTTGACGACAAGGAGTTTTTTTGGGGACTTTAGGGAAAGACCAGGTGTAGAGCAGAAAATATCGCACACATGTACTGTAATATGTACACTTATATATATATATATATACGTAGAATATATTATATTATATTATATGGGCCACGGTCAATATTTGGTATATAGCCCCAAGTCATCAATTTTGAAGAGTGCATTATCGTTTTTCAGGTTTTGGTATATAAGCAAGTGTTCTCGTTTTTTGAAGAGTGTATTATCGTTTTCCAAGCCCCAGCTAAAATAAAGATGTCTCGAATACTACTATCCAATAACTTAAATTTTGGCTGTAGCTCATATATAATATATAATATATAATATAAAATAAATAATATATAATATATAATATATAATATAATATATGATATAATATTATATAATATAAACTATATGATATTATATTATAATCACTATACTTTATGCTAGGGGGACCTAGTGAAAAAAGTCTTTTCTAGGTCCCCCCCCTCTAAATCATTCTTCCGGCATCCAGAACTTATAGTGAAATCCATGGTAAAAAGGATGAACAAGGTATTTTTCATGGCTCACATGTCAATGAACTGTAATAGAAACTCATGCTTCAACAGCTGCCTAGTAAACTCAACCCTGGCCAAAATGAACAGCTAGCACCCCATGCCATGGCTTGTTGGTAAACGAAACTGATTTTCCAGGTATTAATTGATATTACTTATTCATTGACAATATTTGACAATAACATACTTGGGATAGGAATTAGTCATGACATAATACTCAAGACCTGCACTCAAGCGTGACATGATCATGTCTCATCTGGCTCAGCTTTTATCCTTCTTCGGAAAGACCCCCAAGAGACCCCACAATGTCCCCACATGGGCAGCTTGTTGCCACGCCCATCTTGGAAATTTTAAAAACTGATGAGCTGCCATGCGTCATCGTGCATCTGAGCTGTTCGGAAATATCATGATGTAATATGATGTATCATGGCACATCATTGGCTGCCCTGGTGGTATTCGATGAGTGAGATTGACTGAGAAAAACATAGAAAAACACGGCCCAGCTCCTATGCAGTCAGTCGCAAAAAGAGCAAGGCAGCGCTGTCAACATCTGCCGCAAACGTCTTCACACGTTGCTGTGAAGCTTCTGGTCCAGGAAGCTGCCTGTTGGGCAAGCTGGGTGCCAGGAGCAGGGATACGGAGTACATCATCGGACACTCGATTGCGTGCAAAGTGGCACAGAACGTCCCAGGGAAAAAGCTCCTTGGCGATGTGTTTCATTGTATTTCAACAGGCTTCAACGTCTCAGCAATGAGATGCAATGAGCAAAGGCAATCCATTGCCAATAAGAAATCAAAAGCTGCAAGCTTTTTTGAATGACTTTGGGATGTCTTTCCAGCGTCAATTCCATTGCTAATGCACACATGATCACATGAATTCGTTGGTGCAAAATCTTATGTTTGGAGCTTACATCATCTTACTTCAGCCTGGGTTAACCAATTTCTGCAGATCATGAAGTCACGATTTTGTCATACCGGATGACACGGGATGTGGTGTGATGTCGTATCATGTGGTATCCCTTCAGATACTTGTGGCCAAGGGGCTGTGTTGCTTGCATGCTGTGGCATCAATGCCTTGACTTCCTTTTTGAACTCCTCCACGGACATTGAATGACTTCGCTGCATGGTCACCAAAGAGTAGGGATTCCAGCCTGTGGATGATGCCTGAGTCTGCACACTCTCCTTGAGGCCTCTCATTGCTGCCTGCTTTGGCTGCAAAGACTCCAGCTTGCAAGGGATTGCCTTGGCCATGGTTTTCGCCCAATCTGCAGGGGTGCGCTGAGTCAAGTAGCCTGACACGCCCATGGATGCATTGGACATGGAAGGTTTCTCATAAACTAGAATAGAAACAGCATCATTTCATGTCTGGCTGAACAGAAGCCAAGCTCAGCACCGAAGGTGCCGAGGCGCTTTTTGTGTGCCTGCGTGAACCGTTAGCACTTGCATTATAGCTAATAAGCTTTAGCTTGGGGGGGGCATTTTTGCTCTAGAACCCTGTGTTTTTGCATGTTTTTCAAAAGGGGTCAAAATTCTTGATCTGGGCCAATATAGGCCAAAAATGGGTCAAGATAGGCCCAACATAGGCCCAACATGAGCCTAAGATAGGCTCACATAGCCTCAAATGGTGCCAACATATCCTCATATGGGGCCAAGATAGCCTCATACGGAGCTAAAAAGTGCCCAATAAGTGCTAAAAAAAGGTTCAACATGGCCAAACATCCTCCAACATATGTGAATGTTATCCATTACACTTGGTGCGGGCGGTTTTCGTCGCGAAGCGACCGTGAATATTCCAGGTCACATCACGTTGGGTGGATATGGTTTCGCCATGTTTCGCCAAGAAACACCATTGCATGTAGCAGTGGAGGCTCCCAATCCTCTGGTGCCCAATGCAAATGCTATAAGGGGCTGATCCACAGAGCTGGATTGTTGGTCCCCAGTTTGCCCCACCAGCCGACCATAGCTCGAACTTGTGCAGGATCGTTTCTCGTGTGACCCAACGCCACCGTCCGTCACCAGGAGAAAGGTCACAAGTCACTTGGTCCAGGCGAATGACTTCAGCTTCAGAGGAATTGGCCTGATCAAGAACGAGTTCCTTCAGCCACTTGTAGTAGCCCTCAGCTTGAGGACCATTCACATCCATCACGTGCACATGCTCTGCAAAGGCCCGGTACTCAGACGCATCCACCTGGCAGGCTGCTGGCGGCGTTTAACGTTTCCAAGGCTGGCCAAACAATGTGATATTGTGATATATTGTGTGATCACATGTACCCACACTGTTGGAATCCTCACGTATGATGTTGCACCCTAGCGTGACGAAAGACCCCAGGAAACTTGAGGGCAACCAGGGATGAACGAAAGGTAGAGTTGAGTGAAGGGAGGTGAGATCTTTTCAGCGGGTTGGCAAGGCTGCGTCCGTATATGTAAGCCTTTAGTAAACTGACAACACAGTCCACGGCCGTACATGGCCGTACGACAGCTGAAGTGCCATACAGAGAAAGGTTTGGAACGCTCCAAGCCAGAAACCCAGACAGTCACCATGGCACAAGAACCACAAGGAGCACAAAACATCACAAAACTAGCATCATGGCCCCACCATGATTTGAACCCGGGTTGTTTTACCATGTTTTACCCCTTCCCCCCCACAATGTGACTTTGGGAAAGGATGGGAAGGGGATGGAGTTACCCGCGCTTATGGGTGCCGTCCGTAAGAACGGGTAATTGTTTGGTAGAGCGGGTGGAGCCAATTTTAAAGGGAAATCTATACATACGGCTGCCCTATCCGCGGCAGTGAACGCTTACCCGCGCTTATGCGTGCCGTCCATAAGAGCTGGTAATCCTGGTGTATGTTAGTGTACTTTAGTTGGTATACAGTTGGATGGACAGATCTGGCACCCCAGGATTACCCGCCCTTATGGACGGCACGCATAAGCGCGGGTAAGCGTTCACTGCCGCGGGTAGGGCAGCCGTATGTATAGATTTCCCTTTAAAATTGGCTCCACCCGCTCTACCAAACAATTACCCGTTCTTACGGACGGCACCCATAAGCGCGGGTAACTCCATCCCCTTCCCATCCTTTCCCAAAGTCACATTGTGGGGGGGGAGGGGGTAAAACATGGTAAAACAACCCGGGTTCAAATCATGGTGGGGCCATGATGCTAGTTTTGTGATGTTTTGTGCTCCTTGTGGTTCTTGTGCCATGGTGACTGTCTGGGTTTCAGTTTTGGGGCTTCCATTCCGGTAGTGCTATATGGTGTTGCCTATTTCTTGATGGGAGCGTTCCAAACCTTTCTCTGTATGGCACTTCAGCTGTCGTACGGCCATGTACGGCCGTGGACTGTGTTGTCAGTTTACTAAAGGCTTACATATACGGAAGCAGCCTTGCCAACCCGCTGAAAAAATGGCTGCTGTGTCTCACCTCCCTTCACCCAACTCTACCTTTCGTTGAGCACATAGTGCAATGGCGAACGGAGCCTTGCCTGGGAGTCCACTGGTGCCATGAGGGCCATGTCTTCCAGCATTGGAGCCTCAGTACTCATAAAATGCAAGTACACAGATGTTGAATTATGTTGAGGGCTGGGAAGAAATGCGAATACTACACATAAGAATGCAAATCGAAAACCTGGTCATCTTGCCTGGTGTTTCACTGCGTTCACATGTGTCTTCCATGGGCGATGTCACCATACACATTCTGCAACCAGGCAACGTCCGATGAGATCATAGCGGGGTCCGCCATTGCACCACTAGCCACCTGTCAAATGCGCAAAGCTGCAGGTTGGTGGGATTGCACGCAGGTGCATGCAAAAACAAAACGGTACAGTAATAAACATACTTCTTCCTGTGACTGAATTTAAACACGTAGTACTACTCGTAGCAGAACGCAAAGAAGCAGTACGAGCTGTAGTAGCAGCAGTAGTAGTAGCAGCAGTAGTAGTTAGTAATTGCATTAGTACTACTACTACTACTACTACTCCTACTACTACTCCTACTCCTACTCCTACTCCTACTACTACTCCTGCTGCTACTACTACTACTACTACTAGTAGTAGTAGTAGTAATAATAGTCGAAGTAGCAGTACTAGTAGTTGCAGTAGTACTAGTACTAGCAGTACTAGTAGCAGTAGTAGCAGTAGCACATAGTAGTAGTGGTGGTGGTGGTGGTGGTAGTAGTAGTAGTAGTAATAGTAGTAGTAGTAGTAGTAGGAATAATAGTCGAAGTAGCAGTACTAGTAGTTGCAGTAGTACTAGTACTAGCAGTACTAGTAGCAGTAGTAGCAGTAGCACATAGTAGTAGTAGTAGTAGTAGTAGTAATAGTAGTAGTAGTAGTGGTGGTGGTGGTAGTAGTAGTAGCAGTAGCATCTTGTCACTCAGAAGACACTCAGAAGTTCGGCAACAAAAACGATTCGCAATCTAATCACATCTTGTCACTGCAGCATGAAGAGTCCCTCAGCAAAGGACTCTGGAGGTTCCAAAACTCCACTTCCATCCTGCGCCGCAGTTGGGGGTGAAGCCGTGAAGCCAGGAGACTCTCTTCGGAAGCAGTCATTCGATATGACTCCAGCAAGTGCTTGGATATGGGTAGATTTATGATATTTTATAATGATTTATGGATAGATTTGGGTACCTGCCATATCTGCCACAACTTCTGAACTGCACACGCCACACTTCAAGCCCTTTGGCCCATGGCATTGCTTCATAATGCTTGATAATGCTTCATATTGCAGGGGTATACTGTAGAGCTACGATGCAGGTGCTGGTAGAGGTACGGTAGAGGTACGGTAGAGAAAGAAAACTCTATACCGTACCTCTACCGTACCTCTACCGTACATGATTACACATGATTTTACATGTACTTCTAACGTAGCCCTATGATCCCATGCTGTCATATTTTCAAGGAACTAAAAAATGCGTACGTTTGGACCTACCTGCTCACGTCTGCTCAAGTGGAAAACCATGAGATCCAAGATGCAACATCAGCGCGAGAAGGTGGCGATGGCAGGCCCAAGTTCTTCGCCACATTGTTCCCTTCGGCCCACGAATCTAAGGTCTTCTTATGCGCGGGATGATGCCAGTAGTCTCAGTGGCAGGGGCTTTGATATGTTGGGATTCTGGTTGTGAGGCGGTGTTCTGACTGACACCAGCCATGCATCATGATCATCTGAGACTGCGCATTTTGGACATTTCTGGGAAAATCTTCCAAGCATAGAATGAATTAGAATGACATGAAGACATGAAGGCATGAAAAGAATCTCTGCTCTTGCTCTCTTTGCGCTGAATGCAGCACAAACCGCAGTCCACGCGAGTGCTGCTCCAGCTACACTTCTTCGTCACCAGCCAGCCCATGGCTGCTCATGGCTGCTCTCCAGGCTTTTGCATGTCACACGTTGCATGTCATTGGTTCCTTTTGATTCAGCGATATTGATATATATTGATCTATCTTAGGGCTCAACTTGCCATATGTAAAATAGATTAAAATAAAACATATTCCAAGTTGGTCCTCTTGATGTCCAATGATGTCCAAGTAGGAGTTTTGTGATGTTTTGTGGTGTCCGGGTCAATGCATGTCCAAATGTTTCAAGGTTCACTATCCCCTGGAACCTGCAGCGGGCGCCGGACAGGCGCACAACATCAAATAAGCCCCATTAAGCCCCATCAAATTGGATGACTATCCCAGAAAATATTATTATATTTTATTAATATATGTTAGAATATAATATGTTATAATATAATATAACAATATAAAAATATAAATATATATATATATATACATAAATTGCTGAAATATTTTTGTTTTTTTCGTAGGTCCCCCCTCCAAAACAAGCAACAAGGTACCTGGGATATATTATATACATTATATTATATTATAATAAATCTACACATCATGAACGACCTGTGGGGACCCATATCAAATGAAGCCATGGTTTAGTATTTAGTCTATTCATTTTGGGGCCACTTTGCGGGAATTTAATATGTTGGGCAAGAATTACCAGAATACAACACGCTATATAAACCAGAAAGATACCATACACCACATTACACATGATGTGTATACATGTGTATACCACAAATGCACTAGAAAAAGTTGGCCCAAAATGATATCTTTGTGTATGTACTATATTTTTAATCCAGGATGTATGAAATTCCCTGAACACAGGGGACTCTGACATGGGAGTTGGATCAGGGAAGCAAGCATTTTTCAATGGATGTCCCCTCATTTTTTCAGGTCGAACCAAGGACCATGACTACAGTATCACTCTTGCGGACCTTTCCAATATGGAATCCCCAAAATCATTGACAATATTGGTTAACCATATTGGTTCCATATTAGTTACCCTCTGGTAAACGTTTACATAACGATGGAAAATCACCATTTTCAATGGGTAAATCCACTATAAATATCCATTGTCAATAGCAAACTGTTTGTTTATCCGGGGGTATAATATCCTATGATCATCATATTATAATCCCCTAATATCATCATCAACCAGGAACTCCAAGCCAGCCCCCAAAAACCAGTGGTTCCATATTAGTTACCCTCTGGTAAATTAACATAGACCCTGGCAGATTAGTTACCTCTGGGTTGGAAGATTAGTTTCCATTAAAACTAGGCTATTTTCAGGATCCAACTGTTAATTTACCAGAGGGTAACCCCCAAAACCAGTGGTTTTGTCATCAATCAATGCTTCTCATGGGACATTTCTCGGATCATCCCACAGATCCTGTCGTTTTTTACTGGGGCCCCTATTAGACCCAGTCCCAGAAGTAGCCATGTTTAATCCAGACGTGTTTAGTCCATAAGTAGGTTATATATCCATTAATCCATAAGTAGCCATGTTTATATATATATATATACACTGGTTGGTGGTTGACCTGCCCCTCTGAAAAATATTAGTCAATGGGAAGGATTATCCCATATATGAAATGGACAATAAAAAATGTTCCAAACCACCAACCAGATATATATATATATATCCGATTTTATCCCGAAAAAAATGGTTTGCACGTCTACTAACCAGTTGCGATCTGGGAGGATCCTCCAAGTTGTTTACCAGCTACTGTGATTCAATAGATGAACCTGGCTCCAAACTTCCAAATCTCCAACTTGGAGAATCCAAGAAGCCTTCTGTGGCTTTGCCAAAATTTGGTACCCCAAAATCTCATGGTGGGTTGGTGACTCATCTTTTTGTTTCGAAAAATACAATTTTGGAACTCATCCCAAAAAAAAAATCTGCACAGAAACGAAAATCCAGAAATCATTCGAGTCCTTCAATTCACCCAAAAAAATGGTTCCATTCACTCTCCGGTAAAATCAAACATGGCTAGCTGGGAAATCCACTGCTTCCACGGACATTTCAATGAGAAAGCTATCGAACTGGCAAAAATTCCAGCCCCGGAGCTGGGTACTGTCCGATTCCCAAGCTGTCAGGATCGACAATTGCGACCTTACCCTCTGGTAAACATACAAAAAACTATGGAAAATCACCATTTTTAATAGGAAAACTCACTATTTCTATGGCCATTTTCAATAGCAAACTGTTAGTTTACCAGAGGGTAAGTTCTGAATTCCCAAGTTCCAACCAAGTTGCCAAAGAGGTCTTCTTATCTCCAAGGGCCCACTCTTTTGGATTATGCCGAGGGAAATGTACCTGGCACAGCAGTTGTGGTGTTTTTTGGGGGGTCATCCTTCATAGAACATCACCAGAGCCCAATCATCGTGAGGTCGATGGGGTCCTTGTAATGTAATGCGATTCTTTTAGAACATGATGGCTTATTATTATCACTATCCCAATCTTCTCCCTGTATCACAATATTGCATAATATTGCCATATATGGTGGCTATCCCTCCTTTTCAGACACACTTATGGTAAAATTACCGTAAAATTAGGGGGTGTCATAATTAGTATATATTGAAAACTTGGATGCAGGCCCATCACTGTAACATTGAGGTGTTCGATAGTGGAACTGCTTAGGTTATTACCCCATAGCCCATGTAGCTGGTAGATTTTCACGGAATCTTGCACAATTGCTAGGTATCTGACAACTTCACGCATCATCCAACCTCTTCACACCCAGCAAAATACTTGAATCTCTAGTAGATTGACGTGTTTCCAGGATTTTTCGCAATGCCATCCTGCCCCAGTGCCCCAGTGCGAACGACTAAGAAGACCATCTCACAGCTGCCTGGTGCGGTTGCATCTGGATGAAGGTGGAGTCTGGGACCCACCAATAGAATAGCACCTCAGCGCGGCAGGCGAAAAGACTGATAAGGGGTTGGCTCGCCATAGTTTTCGGCCTGAAAACCAGAAAATCAGCTTTGAGTTTTTGTTGAGGGCTTAGGTTCTGGAATCACTTCAAAATCTTACAGCAAGACCTGATGGTCAACATGATGATAATGTCTATTATTGTTGACGACGATGATGACGATGATGATGGTGGTGATGATGATGATGATGATGTTGAGGCATCCCGAAGCGATGCATGAGGCGTAGCCCGAAGCGATGCACTCCACGTATCCCGAAGCGATACCCTTTCCCCTCCATTTAGTTGACAAATTTCCCAGCTAGCTATGTGTGGATACCAGAGGGTAACAATAACAACAGAGGTTTTTTCCATGTTCGAGTATATATCTGTTTGAATTTTCAATATACCCAAATATATAGTTATTATAACCCATATGCTCCATGTTGATGGAATATTTTCCCAACATTTGCCCCAACAAAATCACCCAGTTTTCTAGGCAAATATACCAGCACCATGGTTCGCATAATGGGTATACGGGTGATGTGAAAAATTGCCGCCATTGACCAAGCCCTGGTTGATATCCCCGATCACCGGAGCACTTTTTCTATTTACCGAGGCGATGGTGACAATAAATTCAGCCACGATTCAGCGATATGTGCCAGAAGTATACAGTATAAACTATAAACCCCTAGGCTGTTTAATTGGGAGGGTACCATTTAAGTATTTTATAACTATTGGAGGAGTACCCCCTAATTAACAAACCATGGTTTATTAAGCTGGGGTTGACACTACCAAAGAAATAACTATACAGTGTTTGGGAAACTATAGAAAAAGCGCGTAAGATGTGATAAGTATTACGCTAAATAGCCCATGATGAAGTGAAATACCCAAAAGATGACGAAATTCACGGTACGAAATGCCTGTAATATAAAGTAAAGTGATTGATGAAACCACTGGGAAGACCCATGGCAATGGAATGTCTCAGGATCACCAAATGCTGTAAAGGTTTCCCGAATTAATGAGCCCAAAACAACAATTTGCCTGGAAACACCAAGGTCGAATACCCACGTCTGACCTTGTGGTTCGCCAATGGTTGGCCTGCTAAGCATGCTGATTTTAGCTGGATCTTTTTTGATCTTATAGATACTCTGCCTGTTGTTTTCCCTAGTTACTTTAATATCTCCCCATAGCAAACAGGTTAAGTATGGTTAAGTACCCGTCCCAAATTCGACCAGGAGCTCTCTTGGATGAAATGAGGTTGACCTTGGGCTGGCGAGTCCCAAAAGTTCATGGAAAACTGTTCGACATGGCCAATGTATGCCAGTGTATATTGGTTGGTGGTTTTTCCCTACCCCTCTGAAAAATATGTTTATCACTTGGGATGATGAAATTCCCAATATCATGGGAAAGTCATAATCCATTCCATGGTTCCAGTCACCACCAACCAGTAATCATGTAAAACCCCTATGCTTTTCGTGGAGATGTCCCTGAAGCCACTCCCATGATCCAATTTCTATTTCGAAACCGTAGAAACCCATAGAGGTGGTGGTTTCAAACAGCCCCATGCTCCCCCAATCATGATCATCACCCGATCTCAAGGCACCATTTTGAGCACGAACTTAAGTGATATGATGATATGATCATCACCCCTGGTTTGAGATCAACATGATCAACCAAAAGTGCCGAAAATCACAAAGTGGCGTGTCACTAGTGAGAGCATTATTGGTCATGTGCAATGCAATGTTTTTGTTGTTGGTTCATGCTTAAGTGTCATGATCTCTATATGGAGATAGATTGATGTCCTTCCCGATTCACCACATCGAAACCAATTGGGTCGAGCCCTCGACCTCGACCGCTTCGGGTCCCAGGGACATAATCACCCCAAGCTTTGGCGACCCCTACGGCTAGGGGCATATCGTATGCAGTGGCCCACTGCATCAAGGCCTGAATCCGCCAGCCATTGCCGCCCGTGATCAAGGGGATACCTGGGCAACGGCATGGTGCCGATGCCGTCGACATGGTTGTATCAATATCCGAGCGCAACCTGTCAAACAGCATCAATGACTATCAATGTGCAAACTTCAGGACTTTTTCCCAAGAGCATTGTTTTCCTCGTGTCACATGGAAATTTACAATTTCAAATAATTTCAAGCTCTAAAAGTCCAGTACCCACTGATTCAACATAGCTATGCATGGAAACCACTGAGCCCATTTAGTTCGATGATCAAAACTACGTTTGACCATTTTTTATGGTGATCTTCCATAGCTGTGAAATCGCCAATATGTATCGCACATATGGAATTTCACCAGTGCTACCTCTAAAAATCCAGTACCCTGTGGTAATTTAACATAGCTATGGAAATGACCATTTATAGTTGATTTACCCATTAAACATGATGATTTCCAGAGTTATGCTAATTTACCAGAGGATAAATCTGGATTGCCATCAACCTCTTCATGCATCTCCCTTCAGCATTGGCTTCGCCAGACTTCGCCACCGCACCCTGCGCTGCACCCGGAAGACCTGACCTATGACAAGGAAGAACCCCTATAGTTTGCCAGCTATCTGGGGAATAAAAAATACATGTCAAATAATATGTATGCATGTAAGTATGTACGGATGGATGGATGTATGGATGGATGGATGTATGGATGGATGGATGTATGGATGGATGTATGTATGGATGGATGGATGGATGGATGTAAGTATGTATGGATGGATGGATGGATGTATGGATGGATGGATGTATGGATGGATGTATGGATGGATGGATGTATGGATGGATGGATGTATGGATGGATGTATGGATGGATGGATGGATGTATGGATGGATGGGTGTATGGATGGATGGATGGATGGATGGATGGATGGATGTATGGATGGATGGATGTATGGATGGATGGATGTATGGATGGATGGGTGTAAGTATGTATGGATGGATGGATGTATGTATGGATGGGTTGGTGGATGGATGGATATATGGATGGCTGTAAGTATGTATGGATGGATGGATGTATGTATGGGTGGATGGACGGATGTATGGACGGATGGGTGTATGGATGGATGGATGGATGGATGGGTGGATGGATGGATGGATGTAAGTATGTATGGATGGATGGATGTAAGTATGTATGGATGGATGGATGGATGTATGGATGGATGGATGTATTGATGGATGGATGGATGGATGGATGTAGGGATGGATGGATGTATGGATGGATGGATGTATGGACGGATGGATGTATGGATGGATGGATGGATGCAAGTATGTATGGATGGATGTATGGATGGATGTAAGTATGTATGTATGGATGGATGGATGGATGGATGCATGGATGGATGTATGTAAGTATGTATGGATGGATGGATGTATGGATGGATGGATGTATGGATGGATGTATGGATGGATGGATGTATGGATGGATGGATGGATGTATGGATGGATGGATGTAAGTATGTATGGGTGGATGGATGGATGTATGGATGGATGTATGGAAGGATGGATGTATGGATGGATGGATGTATGGATGGATGGACGGATGTATGGATGGATGGATGGATGTATGGATGTATGGATGGATGTACGGATGGATGGATGAATGTATGGATGTATGTATGGATGGATGGATGTATGGATGGATGGATGGATGGGTGTATGGATGGTTGGATGTATGGGTGCATGAATGGATGGATGGATGCATGGATGTATGTATGGATGGATGGATGGATGTATGTATGTATGGATGGGTTGGTGGATGGATGGATATATGGATGTATGTATGTATGTATGTATGGATGGATGGATGTATGTATGGATGTATGCATGGATGTATGGATGGATGGATGTATGGATGGATGGATGGATGTATGGATGGATGGTTGTATGGATGGATGGATGTATGGATGGATGTATGGATGGATGTATGGATGGATGGATGTATGTATGGATGGATGGATGGATGCTTTGATGCATGGATGTGTGTATGGATGCTTTGATGCATGGATGTATGTATGGATGGATGTATGGATGGATGCTTTGATGTATGGGTGTATGTATGGATGGATGGATGGATGGATGTATGGATGTATGTATGGATGGATGTATGGATGGATGGATGTATGGATGGATGTATGGATGGAGGGATGTATGGATGGAGGGATGTATATATGGATGGATGGATGTATGGATGGATGTATGGATGGATAAATGGATGGATGGATTGATAAATGGATGGATGTATTTATGTGTGTATGTATGTGTGTATGTGTGTCTGTGTGTGTGTGTCTGTGTGTATGTGTGTCTGTGTGTCTGTGTGTCTGTGTGTCTGTGTGTCTGTGTGTCTGTGTGTCTGTGTGTCTGTGTGTCTGTGTGTCTGTGTGTCTGTGTGTCTGTGTTTCTGTGTGTCTGTGTGTCTGTGTGTCTGTGTGTCTGTGTGTCTGTGTGTCTGTCTGTCTGTCTGTCTGTCTGTCTGTCTGTCTGTCTGCCTGCCTGCCTGCCTGCCTGTATGTATGTATGTATGTATGTATGTGTGTGTGTATATGTATATGTATATGTGTGTATGTGTGTATGTGTGTGTATGTGTGTGTATGTGTGTATGTGTGTATGTGTGTATGTATGAATGGATGGATGTATGGATGGATGGATGTATGGATGGATGTAATTATGTATGGATGGATGGATGAATGTATGGATGTATGGATGGATTTATGGATGTACGGATGGATGGATGGATGGATGGATGGATGGATGTACGTATGGATGGATGGATGGATGGATGGATGGATGTATGGATGGATGTATGTACGTACGTACGTATGTATGTAGGTATGATGATATATGTTGATATATGTTGATACATGTTGATAGATGTTGATAGATGTTGATACATGTTGATACATGTTGGTATATGTTGATATATGTTGATATATGTTGATACATGTTGATAGATGTTGATAGATGTTGATACATGTTGATACATGTTGATATATGTTGTATATATTATTTTATAGAAAATGCATATCTTGAGTTCCATCCATATTTTTTCCATATCTTTTGTCATCGCAATCTTCCCCCTTATGTCTCCAAGCTGCAGCCTGCCACGTCATCGCGGCAGGCAGGGGAGGGCCACCAATATCCATCAGAACACTTGGCCACGACGCCCGCGGCGCCACTCACGACACCCTCAGAGTCACCCGAAAATCGCGCCTCAGAGACGCTGTTAAGCGGAAAGCCCGGCAGTGATGGTTGCTGTGGCTGCGGAAATGACATGATTTTCATCCGGTTATTTAGGGCCTATCCATTAGTATTATGGCAACTCTATAAGTGACTAATTGGATAAAATGTGTTACATCATGCATCTTCCATGTGATTATTTGATAAAACAGTTTAACATGTTCAAACCAGACGTGGGTAGATCAGTCCGGTGGCATTTTTTTTTGGAGCCCAATAAACCCCAAGTCACCTGTTTCAACACCTGGGATGGGTCAAGTTGTGTATGAAATGCCCATGGTTTAGGATTTTTTGGAGGGATGCACATCATTGAAACGGCAGGGATCAGCAGGGTATATTCTGCCACCCAGCTGCGGCAGATTTCTGTGCCAAGTCGCATATGGTTCCATTCTGGAAGGGTTGTTGAGCTCTGAATCCACACAGAGCTTCAAATCTGGCGTGATCCGATGGGGCCGCCCTTCCCAACCAGGTGAAGTTGGTCTTCCCATTCGAGACTGCCAGACCAAAGCCACAAACATAGGTCTGAAACCAACGTGTTATTGAATTTATTCAGAATTGAAAGACAGTAAAGTATAACCATATCCATAATATATATATAATATATAGAATGGTTATATCTATAATATATAGAATGGTTATATCACCATATATCCATATATAAACAATTGTTATTCATATATATGCCATGGTTAAGCTCCATGGTATATCTGTGGTATGGAGAACCTCCATCCAATTTCGATTCCAAAAACCTGATCAACCGAATGGGAATGCGACCAGAACCCTCCAGTGTTGAAAGCGACCCTCAAGTTTGCAGAATGAACCAAATGCCTGGTAAATGCCTGGTAAATGCCTGCATTTTAAAATCAGCACAATCAAGATAAGAGAGTACATCCTATCTCCAGTCTCGAGCTGCCCCTAAAAAAGGCCCCCGGTTGCTCCTGAGACTTGGATCTCCGTCACCGAATCGAAGAACATCTGGGCCTCGGGACTCGGTCCATGAATGATCATCCAACGCAGTTAATTTTAAAGGCTAATCTGAAACCCCCAATTGCCAATCAATTCGATGATGTCCCATGTTTTGCTGGGTTAAAAAAAATATATTGCATTGTTAAATCACCATTACAGTAAGGAACTACTTGTTCGGTGGTTCACCCCAATTAGTAAGTGGGATATAACCCCACTCATAAGTGGACAAAGCGTACTACCCTACCTCTAACTATGTTGGTTTTCGTTACCCACTTATCACTTGGGACGAAACACCACAGTAGTTCCCAAGCCTATGGACTTCTGCAGGGATTCTGAAAGGTAGGATGTTTGAAGCCCTCGGGACTTCATTTTCTCAAGGTAGCACCAGCACTAGCATAGGTTTATGTGAAGATAGGGTAGAGGGGGTCACCAAATTTCATCAGCACATCCCTGTCTTCCTCAGGCTCCAAAGGGGCCTCGCCGGCGACCCAAAAACACTATCCCAGATCGATCAAATGCCAGAATGTATGTCCGGTCCGGTAAGATAGCAGATATTATTGTCAGAGTAAATACCAGATAAAATGTCGGAATGTATGGCGAATATCAAACAGAATGTCAGAATTTATCTCAGACAGAGTTGCAAGATTCGTCTCAAAATGTGTTTGATCCTCAACGTGGCAGATATCTTGATGTTTTTTCGACAGTCCACTCGGCATATAGTCAGACATTCTATCCGGCATATTTTGTGAGATTTTATGCAACATTATATTTTCACATTTGCTATGACCTCTAATTTTCTTTTTGAAAGAGAATTTGCCAATTCATGGGAAATATATTTAGACATTTTATATCAGACAGAATGGCAAAACGCGAGCTCGCGGGCTCTCCAGAATAAATGCCAGAATATATGTCAAATTTAATGTCACTGTCAGAATATATGTCAATGTCAGTTGGTGGGATTACTCGAAAGTAAGTTTCATGTTTCTCATGTTCCATGAAAATCTGCAACATGCTTCAGAATCGCAGTCCCAAGCTTTTAAAAGAAAAACGTTTCCGCCGCTTCCCCTTTTTTTGGCTTTAATTGTTGGGGCCGCGATCCCCATGTCATGTTGCTTTTCGCAATGTTTTCCAAGGATCGTTGCCGTGTGATCGGTTGTAGCCCTTATGATGGGCCAAGATCAGGCCTTTCCTTGGCAGGAAATCTACTACCGGTGGGGCCCCGATAACCCTCCGGTACTTTAACCTATAGCTATTGAAGCCATGGCTGTTTAGTTCGTTGATTTACCTATGATGAAAATGTAACCATTGATTTTCGATGTTTATCTTAGTTTACCGGATGGTTTTTTTGATAGCATCTAGATGGCTTACTTGGTGGTTCACAGTTGGTGGCTCCGAGTCCTAGCCCCAGTTCCCCGGTTTTGATAAACGGGTAAGTTGGGGCAATGCCCACAATCAATATCTGGGGTTCTAGCTCACCTAACTGGAGTGAACCGTCAAGTACAGTCTATAAAACTCCAATAATTAGTTTTATGGTAAACGTATCGAACTAGTTCATGGGGGTCATTTTACATGTCACGAACCAACCGAACCATAACTGTGGGGCGCCACCATCTACAAAGGCAGGATGGTGGATATCTGTCTCAACATGGGGGAGTTACACCCAATGCATGGCATTTGTTGATGGAAAGATCATTTTTCAAACCAGTGGATATCGGGGTACCCAGATGTGGATAAACCGATAAACCCAGGTGTCGGAGCTGCGAATCATCTTTTTCGGAAAGTCCAAACGCATGTTTTGTCTTGAAAACTGGAGCCACAAAAGATGCCACTTGTGTTACTTCTCATCATCCACATGGCTCTGCTCAAATCCCCAATGTTGCAAAAGTGACAAATCTATCGCCACACCCGAGTTTGTGACCAAAAAAAGGACATAAATGGACATACTCAGTAAATTAAAGGTTGATGATTTTTTTAGGGGGTTGTATACAATAAATTGACTGTACCTGGGATTCTTTGCAACCAATTTCATCCCACTCCACCATCATTCCACTGCTCAGGTGGCACCCTAGCTCGGTAATTTTGGATGTCCCGAACTTGGGGTTTCCATGGGTTTGGATTCCTGGCTGCTTGCAGCCAGATTCTGAGAGTAAGCAGCATCGAAGACGGCCTCTGAAACCTGCGATTTTCGGCTGGGTCTCAACATGGCAGCATTTTCGGCTGAAAGAAGCATCAATTTCATGGCGTTTTTTTTCGCAAAAGTATGGGAAGTTCACCATCAAACGAATGAAATGGCTAGTTCGCCACGAATGAAATGGCAAGTTCTGGGGATCCAAAATCTTGAGACCTTTTTGCTGATGGAATGACCCATTGCAACTAAATACTGGCCGATGATTTTTTCAGCGAAAAAAAACGGCAAGAAATGCTCCCGTTCATATATGAAATATCCAAACAACCCCCCTGGCTTACGGTCCCAGTTCAAGATCTATTCATGTTAGGTCCGCTATTATGGGCGTGTTTTAAAAAAATGGGGACATCCGTTTGACAGTGGTTGTTTGAAACCACCAATGAGATGCTCCGGATGCTCCCGTCTCGCTGAGACCATCCCTTTCCATGTGTTTTTCACCGATTGGGATGTATCCCAGCTAGTGTGTTGCAAGACTTCCATGAACTTCCAGGATGTGAGGACTCTCCTCTGGCCATCAAACATTGCTGGAAAATCATACATTTACCATCTGGTTATTTAACATAGCCATGGAAAATCACCATTCTTAATAGATAAACCCAGGTACACCATCTATTTCTATGGGCCATGGCTTCCATGGCTATGTTAGTCGTAACCAGGCCGGGTAGTTCAATGGTTTTCCCAAACCTCCCTGGCTACTGCCGGAGCCACAGGAGGAAACTGCAAATTGGCAAAAACAGGTTGGAAAAAATGGTGAAGCTTTGTAAATTCGGAAGGATGTTTTTCTAGAAATCATGAAATGTCAACAGGAACAACACACAAGTTGCTATATCCGAAAAATCGATTTACTGTTGTTCAATGTACTTCCGTTAAACCCCCGTTGACCTGGTTCATGCCATCTTACGCACTCCGGCACCAAGAGACGTACATCGTCTCTTCCCCCTCATAACCAACCTTGGCTTTGTTGCCATCACCCTGACCATGAATGTGGTATTTACCTGCGGATTTTTCAGATGCATGTAGCCAAATGTATATATCACATCATATATATATATATATATGTGTATTATCAGGTACATATGTGTACATATATATATATGTACATATATATTATATATACACATATGTAGGATGGTATTGGTCATTCAATTGCTGTAAGTCTCTTACCAGAGTCCCTTGCGGAATCTCGTCCCTTGAAATGTGCCGCTTGCCCGCTTGCGGCACATGCCGAGCCGCAGAACCCAGATCTTCAGGCGCGATGTCTGGGAAATCCTTGTGCATCTGTTTGAAATCTGGACGATAACCTCAGTAGGCGATATATCTGGGCATAACTTTGGGATTCGTCTTTGCTGCTAAAGTCACTGCCAAATATATATATACTGTATATATATATATATGCATTTATTTATTTATATATATGTCCCATGGGATTGTTGACGGGTCACCACCAAAAATTGCTCCCCCCTCGTTGGTAATCCTTGGGGGGACCCTGCTCATGATGCTGGAATCCCACATAAATCCAAGATGCATGGTTTGCGCAACCATTTGAAACTGCCTTTATGATCCCCGTATATGCTGGGATTGTCCAATGAGGCATGCAAATCTGCGACACGTATCCAAAAAAAATATAAATGCATCAAAAAAAATATCCAGCACGCATCAAAAAAAATATATGCATAAAAAAAAATATCCTGGTGCCACTGTGTGAGACCTCACGGGTTTCGTGCTGCAAACCTAGATCAAAAAAAAAATATCCGTATCAAAAAAATATCATAGTAGTAGTAGTAGTAGTAGTAGTAGTAGTACAGCAGCAGCAGCA
>CAMXCT020003635.1:385995-490995 GCA_947184155.2 Cladocopium goreaui | reverse complement strand
AACATCTTTTTTTGCGGTTCCGCAGGTGGCCGGGCCCGGAGGCGGATTTTTGAGTTTTTGGACCCGTTTTCGGACTGATTTTCGTCGTTTTGTGATAGCAGAAACACTGGTTTTTACAGTGTTTTTCTGTTTTCTGCATGCTTGACGGCTAGCTTCAAAACTTCCAAAAACCTCGTAAATTACGCTGTTTTATGTTACGGTGTGAATGAAAACATCGTAAATACCAGTGTTTTTTGACGTTGGTTAAAAAAACACTGTAAATTACAGTGTTTTTGGCCACCTGACTCTCAAAAACCATGGTATTTGCAGTGGTTTCTGCTTCTCACCGCGCAAAAACACTGTAAATAACAACAATTTCGCCGTTTTTTCATGTTTTTCGTTATTTTTTGAACTGTGTTGGTCCGCTATACATGGCTATCAAATTCTTCGCGTTTTTTTTCCGACAATCAATACTTTCGGATGTTTTTGGTCTCAATGGCCGACATCATTGGCAGTTACGAGCGGCTGCCCAACGATGCGGTGCGGGCGGTTGCCGTCGCGAAGCGACGTGAATAACCGATGATGCTTATGAAAAAGAAATCACAGTAGGTAGCAAGGGGAGCCGGTTAAAACAAGTACATCTAAGAAAAGTCATCTTTTGGTTTAAAACAAAATGTGAGCGCATGGTTCATGTATGTTTTGGTATGTTTTGGTCACAAATCTATGTGGCTCTGACTTGCATCTCAACTCAGTATTTCTGCATCGGGTTCCGAACGAGGCCAAAAACGATGCCAAAACGAGGCCCGAACAAGGCCAGAAAATAGTTTTGGAAACCCCTCAGCTCTAGCAGCTCAGCAGCACTTTGCACGCTGCCCGTGATGGCTGCAAGCTGCAAGTGTTGACTGCACACATGGTCCTTCCTTCCTTCCTTCCTTCTTTCCTTCCTTCCTTCCTTCCTTCCCTTCGTTCCCCCCTTGCATCCTTCCTTTCGTCCTTCCCTCCTTTCCTCCTTCCCTCCTTCCCTCCTTATTTCCTTTCTTCCTTCCTTCCTTCCTTCCTTCCTTCCTGCCTGCCTGCCTGCCTGCCTGTCTGTCTGCCTGCCTGCCTGCCTGCCTTCCTTCCTTCCTTCCTTCCTTCCCTCCTTTTCTCCTTTCCTCCTTCCCTCCTTCCCTCCTTCCCTCCTTTCCTCCTTTCCTCCTTTCCTCCTTCCCTCCTTCCTTCCTTCCTTCCTTCCCTCCTTCCCTCCTTCCTTCCTTCCTTCCCTCCTTTCCTCCTTCCCTCCTTTCCTCCTCCCCTCCTTTCTTCATGGTCATTTATTTTTTTTTGTGCATGTATGTCTGTAGTGTAAATAATGTGTTATCTAATGTAATGTCATGTCATGTCATGTCATGTAACGCAATGTAAGGTTAATGCAAGGTCATGTAATGTAACGTATTATGTATGTACGTACGTACGTACGTACGTACGTATGCATGCATGCATGCATGGAGGTATGTACAAGGTATGTACAAGGTATGTACAAGGTATGTACAAGGTATGTACAAGGTATGTACAAGGTATGTACAAGGTATGTACAAGGTATGTATGTATGCATGAATACATGTGTATACATGCATATTTACCTACAGTACATATTTGCAAAAAGACATAGAATCTCTTGTGCTTGTCGGCATGGCCATTGAAAATCAATATGTTAGTGGAAACATATGTAAATTGATATGTTTTCCATTGGTGGCTAGAGGGTCAGATCCGCACGCCAAATATGGGCACCATGTTATGGCTAGTCAAAGAGAAATCGATACTAAAACATGGGATTTTTGGGTACAGTGCTTTCAGAGAGACCTCTTTAGGATATCTCGTCTTGCAAAAAGACGTGGGCCATCAACCCATCAAAACACTGGTGAATACTTTTGTACCTAGCTGTTGTTGCTTTATATACGTATGTTTATATCGTTTTTTGTCTGTCGAAACCCAAGATTCTAGACTTTCTTGTGCCCCCCCCCACTATCCTTTCTTGTGCCCCGCACTATCCTCATTATCACTTGGTTCGTTTCATGGTAATAATTACAGGGGGGCATGCCCACCCAGCAAAATGTGTGGGTTTCCAGACATGTTCTCTTCAAATCATTCCAAGGCCTCTCATACATTAAAGAAAGGTACCCCTGGTACCCCTACTGAAACTCCCCATTTTTTAGAAACAAAAACCATGAACTTTTTGTTTCGCAAAAATAGAAAGTTAGGGGCCCCATATCACAACTTATTGTAAACTCACCATGGTTCCCATCAAAATCACCCAAAGTCGCCTCCAACCCATGAGTCTGTCGAGACGTGCATACGCGTCTCCTCACCGGGAGCCAGGGACGAGCGCGACGAGCGGGACGAATCATGGGGGAATTTAACTCAGAAATGGTGGTGGTAGCCATCAAAAAAAAGGTGGTCTTCAGTAGCCACCTGTCGGAAAATCATAACATGCAGTATGTGTGTGTGTCATGGTCAAAAGATTATATGGGATATGATCATCCATCCCAGAATGCGAATCCTTGCAATGGGTATATAGGGCAATTCACCGAAATTTTGACGGAATTCGGCGCGAACGCGAGTCGCAGCACCAACGCCCCTTCCCGGTTAAGGGGGGTACGAGGTGTCAGAAACGAGAAGGGTGAACCAGAAAAGACTGTACAGCAACGACCAAGGCAAGCCAAGCAAACGGTCGAATTGACAAGCACCTAATTGTTGGCACGATCCATGGCTCTGCGATCACGAGCCAGCCGTTTATATCTCCCAGTGACAATACGTTGCCAGCATTGATGTCTTTCACGCATAGAGACTTCGGTAATGTCACCACTATCAGATGGCAGCGGAGCAGCAAGGATGGACAACGGCAAGTGAAAAGTGTTGGCTCCACCTAATCTGTTGACGTACTCATAGACCGCCTGAGCAGTATCAGCAGGATTAGGTAAGCAAGGCCTACAAGGCAAACCCGCAAAGGTACCAGAGAAACTGAAATGACGGAGGGACGAACACTTCTTTGACGAAAAATTTGGCAAAATGGTTCCAGTGATGGTTCGAATCGACAAAATGGCCTGTGAAAAAGTGTAATAAGTTTTCGAAGCAGAACGTGTCGACGATGGAAGCAAAAGAGCTTCCTTAGAAGAATAATTCAAGAAAACGGCATCAGCTTTTTGACCTCCCGTCTTGACGGGCGGATACATCCGTGAGAAAAGCACAAAGCTGAAAAGAAGCTCTAACCAAGAGATGCCCCAGTCGTCCGAACGTTTGTAATCATTTTGAATGTCAGGAGGCCACCTACAGTGTGACAGCCACTTGACCACTGCAGCTGTAAAGTTGGCACCCTGGATGATACCTGTGAAAGTTTGTTGGTCAACGTTGCTTTCGTCAAACAATGGAACATAATGAGCTGGGGCAAAAGATTTCAAGAAGTCCAAAGCATCAAGTCCCATGGCCTTGGAAGGCATAAGGGAAGCGGAGGTGTCGTCTTGTGATACTTCAGGTTGGCCCACAATAACAGAGCCTTGCTTGAGAGCATCAATCCGACACCGATTAAGGTCAACCAGGTACGTAAACACACTGTCAAGCCGCCTGGCTTCATCCTTGTGAAACGTTGCCAAATCACGTAGCATGTCCGACACAACCTGGGGAACCCGCTTCAACCGAAATTTTGACCATGGCATGTGTATATATATATATATTGTATATTATATATATATATGTAGGTCTGCGTGTACTGGCAAAGGACAGCCACTCAAAACCTGTCAGCCGAGATCTTCCCGGCCAGGGTCTGCAGGTCTCGAACTTTTGACCAAAACCCCACTAGCCCACAGTGGATCACTCAATTGCCAGCTTCGCCATAACTCCATCGCTAGTTTGGCTGGGCCTTGCCAGACCCAAACGGCCCAAACACGATCGCAGATCAAATGCCAGATTTAGAATGTCAGAATATGTGTCAGGTAAAATGTGAGAAGAGATGTCAAATAGAATGTCAGATAGAATTCAGAATATCATATTGGAGATAAGATGTCAAATGTAAGAATACAAGCCACAGTGGGGATCACACGAAGAACGTACCCGTTTTGCTATCTTAAATGATGTTATCACTGGAGAGGAACTGGGTCCAATATCCCAAAGATGTCCCAGGAAGTCCCAGTTCGGAACATCCACTTGATCTGTCCGACATGCGAATCTAACATAGCAGTGGAAAATCATCATGATTAGCAAATGATCGCACTATGTCTGGGCCATCTATGTCGTAGCAAAGTGTAACTTTAAACGACCAATGAGTCGATCATATCAGTGATATCCATTGATATCCGATATATCCCATGACTTCCAGTTCTCTCCCAGAAAATGGTGAGGCAGTGAAGCAGTCGGACTGGGAGAATCGCTCCTCCTCCCCACACCTCTTGTCTGTAGGGGCATTGAAGTTGATACATCCTGCGACAAAATAAAAAAGGCGGCTGGATGGTGATCCAGTGAAAAACGGGGGTCACTGGAATCCTTAAGTGATAAATCCATATATCAATCCATGTAAACAATCCATATCCATGTAAAATCATGTAAACGTACCAAGGCGGATCAAACGTCCAGCTTTCATCATGGTGAGCATATGTCGGCAGCTGTAAGGGATGGTCTTCACCGGGACTCGCTTTGGTTTGGGCTGGTGTTTGGATTGCTTCGGGATTCCCAGCCACAATCACCCCCAAGAAACCGGCTAGGGTTTGTACAATCAACTATCCACTAAGGGGGTCACAGCTCATGCCCAGCCTGCTAGGCCATAGATGGGTGAGCCACCATATTCTGCAGCCCTCTCATCGATCTGGGCCTGATATCCTCGGGCTGCCACTCGCATTATTACTAATACTACTACCACTACTAAAATAAATGTTGATTGAATTAGCACTGCAGCTATACCAACAAAGTCATATGTTCCCAGCAATTACATGCTATTCAATAGCAGAGTTTTCTATAGACATAGAGAGAGAGAGATGCAGTCATCTACGGATTTACGTATATGTATATCATATAATATCATTAGATTATGTTTCCGTCGAATTTCTGTACATAGATACACTCCAATCTCTGCAGAATATCGTGCGAATCCCCGCCGCATGAGTTCGTAAAGGGGCGCTTGGTGATTCTGATCGAAAAATATGAGCCATGAAAAATAGTCCATACATGTCCATAGCCATCCAACTATACCGGTTGTTGAATATTTATCTGATATCCCAGTTGATTATGGGTTATAATATGTTATAATGCTCCCCGACAAACCAGGTAGGTCCAACCCTCTTCCTTTATTGACCCATCAACAGAGGATCACAGGAGTATAACTTTAATGGCTCACATAAATCTTAGCTTAGGGCAACTTCATCTTTTCCAGGAATGGTATCTATCCAAATTATCGTTGTTGGCCCAGCCTTGTTTGCTTCCCCAGCCGAAATTTCCGCAATTTCCTTTCAGGTCAGTCTGCTGGATTTACCCTCAGGATGATATCAGCAACGGGAATAGTTTACCATAAAATACATATACATTTACCAACAGAAAATGGAGATACGTTTAATGTGTTATGTATGCATGTTATGTTATGTTATGTTATGTTATGTTATGTAATGTAGTGTAGCGTAGTGTAGCGTAATGCAATGTAATGTAATGTATGTAATGTAATGTATGTAATGTAATGTGATGTGATGTGATGTAATGTAATGTACTGTAGTGTAATGCAATGTAATGTAATGCGATGTAATGAAGTGTAATGTAATGTAATGTGATGTAATGTAATGTGATGTAATGTGATGTAATGTGATGTAATGTAATGTGATGTAATGTAATGTGATGCAATGTGATGCAATGTAATATTATGTAATGTAATGTAATGTGATGTGATGTGATGTAATGTGATGTAATGTAATGTATGTATGTATATATATATATGTATATATATATATATGAAGCCAATGATTAGATAAAGTCTAATAAACCATCCCCTTAAATCGACCAGATTACCATCCTGGCAGCCCGGTTTTACCCTGGAAAGCGGAAGATATTCGAAGGATGGCAGATGACTGACCCAGATACCATCTGGTAACATAGCTATTGAAAATGACCGTCTATTAGTTAATATACCATAAAATTACCATCATATACCGAAACATGATGATTTTCCATAGTCATGTCAGTTTACTGGAGGGTATCCTAAAGATCTTCCAAAGATCACGAAGCACTTCTATTCTGGGCCTCAACGACCGGGTCGGAACCGTCGAGCCACCAATCACTTCGTTGATGAGAATGGATACCTCGCGAAGATGCACAAAAAAGGGGTTTGATCCAATGGTACCCCAATCGCTGGATGCTTTATTTCATGGAGAATCCAAAAATAAAATGGATGATTTGGGGATACCATGGGGTACCCCTATTTTTCTTGAAACCTCCAAATATGCACAAATCATATTGGGGCCTAAATACAAAACCCAGCAATCCAAGCATGAGATAAAACGGGCTTGCAGGCCTCGAACATCACCCAAGCATCGGCCGATCAGACAGCCAAAAACCAGTAAAACCCCTCTGGTTTTGATCCCCGCAACCGCCCCAACCGCCGGGCGGTTGTTCCTTGCCCAGGCGCCAGCTCCGATAGGAGTGGGGCAGACGGCCAAGTTCCGGAGAGAATTCCCACAGGGATCTCAGCTCCAGATGCATTTCGGAGAGACCGGCGCTGCCTTGGCTCCACGGGATTCGGGCCGGGGATTCACCCGGCGTGAACGGCCTGGATGACCAAGTCACGGACCGTCCTGAATAAAGAAGGTCGTTTCCGCTTTTTGACTCGAACAAAAGAGTCTTAAAGTATCAAACATGGTTGTTGCAATCAAGAATGAGTGTGTAGCCTTTGGTAAACTAATAGCGTGCTATCGAAAATCACCATTTTCAATGGGTCAATCTTGGTCAAACATTGAACTAAATGATCCATGTTCCATAGCTATGTTAGTTTACTGGTGGGTATGTGATATGTGTTGGATCAGGTGAATATGCCACCATAGAGCCACGGGGCACCTCCCATGTCCTGATACCGCCTGATACCGCTGAGAAAGTCGTGCATCCGGGGTAGCTTTTTAAAGTGGTAGCCATGGTAGCCATCAATAAGCCACAAATAAACCTGGAAATATCCCATAGCTGGATTATAATATGGTTATGAATACCCACTGAAGATGCCTGCAATCCACCCAGCTGAAGGTGGAAGTCTCTGTTCACTGGGCATTGGCATTGGGTACAACCACATCTATGCCCTGGTTTGGGTGTGTCCGAAAATGGAATATACTAGTATACAGTATACACCTAAAAGTTTTTTTTCAATAGGGAAAATGACGATTAAAACCGGATTTAGGGGTATACCATTTTCAGGAAGACCTACTTTGTTGTTGCTAGTGAAGCTTTCTGCAGCAACATGTTTCCTCGTGGCATGTTCGCACTTCACCACCCAAGGTATTGGCAGCTTTGTCACAAGAGAGGTATCGGCGAACCAACGCTTTCCACTTCACCAACGTTTGGATATGGGTTGTATGGTTCTACGTCATACTTGCAGCACTCTCCGGTGATTCAAAATAGCTATTGAAAAATGGTCATTTGTGGTCAATTATTTTACTTGCTACAAAAACAATAATAATTGTGATGTTCAAAAACTATATATGTTGAACATTCACAATTATTTAACACCATTTAAAAATCCATCTGCAATATGTATCCACCATTTGTTATGAAAAAATAATAATCATCAGCAGGTTGCCTGAAAAGGCAACAAAAAAAGTACCTGCCAACCTGCCAAAGATGTTGCCATCAAGATTTCACCGAAAAACACCAGCGGATCACACCGTTTTAAACAGGGTGAATCTCAGACATCGTGCATCTTTGATTCACAATGGGATAATTTTGTGAGATGAAACTGATGTTTTTTTTTTGTGGGACGCTTTTGCGGAAGATCCCACAAAGTGGGATGATAATTTTCCCCCACTCCCCACTGGAAAAAATTGTTGTTTCAACCCATCCCAAATATATCAATGCTCGCCGTTGGGGCCCATCCTCCCAACCAAAGGCGACAAGAATTATGTATTGGTTCAACCACCAACCACATCTTCATCGGGAACAGAAACCCATTATTTACGGTATCCATAATATACCTGCTGTAAACCACCGACCAGAAACCTTAATTGCTCACACAAAAACCATGGTATACCCGAAATCTCTATCCATTTCAGATGGTTAAATCATGATAAATCCCCACCATCCTTTTCACCCAACAACCATCAACGCCCAAATGCTCAGCAGCAATGCCTGTGGATATACACAGGGATTGCACACCTACTGGCGCCAATAACGATAATAAGACCAGGAGGCTCCTGAGTAGGGCAAGCATTGGAGGCCTGGAAAGGCTCACATGATTTTTTGTTTGTTGGGCCTGGGATATGGGGCCCACTCTGCTAAAATATACATATGATTTTATATAGTATGTATATCAATCTCAAAGTATATGTATAGATGTAATGCAATCATAATATCATTTAAATGTACGCGTATTATTGTATACTATGTGTAAATATGATAAACTGTATGTATATATTCATGAATTTAAAATAATAAACATATAACATAATAAACTAAAATAAAGCGAACTATAATATGATATAAAAAATGTAATGTATCATGACACAATGAAATATGAAATGTAAAAAAAATAAATAGTAAAAAAAAATTACGTATATGCATATATGTGTATATATAAATGTATATATATAAATATATATACGTGTATATATATATGTATGTGTATATATATATATATGTGTATGTATGTACAACGTATAACATATATCGTGCATCATATATAACATAAAATGGACTAATAAACTCGGTAATATTTTTAAGTCATGCAATCTATTATGCAATACAATGTCTCTATTATATATATATAATAACGAATATCACAATATATTTCATATTATTTCATATATTCTAAAATATCGCATAAAATATCATTTGACACAACATATAATATATCAGAATATAATAAACGTCTATTTAGGGTAATAGAAAAGAATATTATATGTCAAGGAAATCTTGCGCAGAGATCTTGACAAGGATGTCTCTTTTACAGAGCTTGCCCAGAGATCTTGACAGAGATCTCATAAAGAGATCTTGGCAAGAGATCTCTTGTAGAGATCTTGTCCAGAGGTCTTGTCCAGAGGTCTTGCCAAGAGACCTTTTATAAAGACCTGTACAGGGATTTTGCCAAGAGGTCTCTTACAGAGATCTTGCCAAAGGAGCTCTGATAGAGAGCTTGTACAGAGATCTTGCCAGGAGAGCTCTTATACAGATCTTGTACAGAGACCTGGTGCAGAGAGCACAGAGGTCTTGCTCGGAGATCCTTTATAGATAGCTTGAGCAGATATCTCACCTCGAGATCCCTTACAAAGACCTTCTATGGAGATCTCCTATAGCCACCTTGTACAAATAGCCTTACATAGGGATCTTGCACAGCAGCTTCTACAGAGAACCTCTCCAGGAGATCTTGCGCACGATCTTCTACAGAGATCTTCACAAAGGGAACTTGCAGAATCTTACCTGATACCTCTTCTTCCAGAGACCACCTTGACTGAACACCATGCTTTCACTAATAGGGTTGCTCTTGTCCTGCTAGCTTGCAGCCACTGATGCTTTTCGGTCCTTTCCACCTTTCCGTTTAGAATCCTAACTACACACTGTTTGGAGTCTCTTAGAAACAACATCTTAGCGACCATTCCAAGTATAGTCGCTGCCGATGTACCCAAGATATACAGTACATGCTGATATCATATGTATGTATATGTATTAATATATGTATATACATACACAACTGATTGAAGTGTGTTGTTACGTAGTTCTTTGCCATTTCTCATGGAAAACATAGCTACTCCATCCACTCCATGGCCCATCCTTGTCATATGCTCCACTGGAAGACTTGATCGGCTCATATAATCATAGGCCGTCACAACCGGTCAGGTTCTGAAAAAAATCTTGACCCAACAGCCACGGATGCCACGGCGTCTGGGGATGGATCAAATGGATTCAGAAAATGGGCCCAGCCCCTGGTTTCCACGTAAAAATAAACTGCTAATTCTGTCATCTCCCTAAAAATATGGTATTTATATGATATTTATGGGCATAGCCATTTCTTAGACCGAACACCTGGCAGTTCATTTTTTGGGTGTGCCTCAGTAAATTTGAAATGGACTAAACTGTCCATTTAGGAGGCTGCGACCTTCCATGCAATGATATTCGATATAATGGTAAACCCAATGCCATAACCCTACCATTTGGGGATAATTTTGAAAATCCATGTGTGGCAATATTGGGGATGGTTTACGGCATTGGGTCTACCAAATGATTTTTTTCGGTTGCATGGGGAAAACGAAGTGAATTTGCAAGATATCTGAAACTCTGCAAGTCGCTGTCCCTGGATATATAGATAGACTTTGACCTTCCAAATCTAAGGATATATCTATCTACATATTATCTACATATATCTACAACTTTGGTCGTTCCCCATGTAAAAGCTTTCAGTTCGAAGGTCTGGTCATCCCAAGTTTGCTGAACACTCATGGGGATCTAAGCGACGTGACCCCGCCATAGATTCTTAAGATTCGTCCTAGAAACAATGGTTTTCATGGTTCATAAGCCCTACCCTCTGGTAAACTAACATAGCTATTGAAAATTGCCCATTTATAGTTGATTTACCTATTAAAGATGGTGATTTTCCATAGCTATGTTAGTTTACCAGAGGGTAAACCCAAACATTCTTGGGGTTGGACACCACGGACACCGAAGATTTTGGGGTTTTGCTGAATCCCCCTGGTATAACCTCAATCCGAACTGGAAGGTCTCCACTGGATGGAACTGGAATTACAGTTGTAGATCTTTTCTGACTATGACCCTACGAATATGATGGCTATAAACATTGCCGAAGGTCCTGCGGAAAAAAAAACTATCAGTGCTGCAAGTGGCCAGCAATCCAGCAGGTCGTTAAAAAGTTCAGAAAAAACGCGTAATCAAAGACGACAAGGGACAAGGCATCGTATTACATCCCCTTTTTTGGATCATGTTCATAGGTTCAAAATGGAAAGAAATCACAATCTACAAATGATTTTTTCCATGGGAATATCATGGAATCCAAATTTTGGGAATATCATGGAATCCAAATTTCGACATGATTTCCCAATGAACCTCACAATCAATAAGGGTTTCATCCTCATCTAAAGATAACTGCCCTCGATCAACCGGAACTTCTCAGCCATCGGACAGCAACGTCTCCAATCTTGGGTACTTTTTTTAACTGGTTCGCTTGCCACATCCCGATCTATTTCGCAAAAGCATGCAAGGGATGAGCTAGAAGTTGTACCCATCACCAGTTGATGCTTCATTTTCGTTCATGTTCCATATTTTGTTGCTTAAAAATGTTATTTTCCATATTTTGTTGGTTAAGCATGTTAAAAAACTCGTCTTTTTCAACATCTCCAGATGGAAACTCCCCAGACGTCCCAGTTTCGGCTCGGCTTCGGACCATCCCGGGCACGCTCAAGACACTGCGAAAGATCGGCTCCTCCAGCACCGTCGCCACGCCTGACACCCCAAGAAATGTCATGGTGGCCCGAATTTTGGATGGTGTTTTTTGGTGGAAAATCCTACTAAAATGGATGATCTGGGGGTACCTCCATTTCAGGAGACCACCATATTGAAAGAAGATATCTGGAAGAAAAAGTCAGCATCTTGGGAAAATGTCCTAGGGATATGATTGGAAGGTGAATTTTTTCTGGGCCCAATAAGGATATTGAGGGTTTATGGTAGGAAAAAAAGCAGGAAATATGGGGCCTCGCTTGGGGAGGCTTCAAGGACAAAAAACGGGTTCCCGACGACCCAGATACTTTTGGGGATCGGAACAAAATATGCCGGAACGAAGAACATGTATTGATTTCAAGGGTTGCGCATTTAACATTTACCTGGTTGGTGGTTTGAACCCCTCTGAAAAATATTAGTCAGTTGGGATGATTATTCCTAATATATGGAAAAATAAAAAATGTTCCAAACCACCAACCAGTTACATATGTATATGGTTATCATCTATTCTGTATACAAATGAATGTGCTTGAATGTGGTCCAGCGTTCCAACCCCCTTCCCCCTCCCCGCCATGGTCATGGGTCAGCCATAGTACTGTCCCCCTCCCTTTTTCACCTGTGGTGTGGTGAGGGTGTGGTTATAAATATATATATATATTATATATATATACGTGTGTATATATATGTGTGTAAATATGTGTATATATATATGTGTATACATGCATACAATATATATATATATGTGTTTTAATATGTATATATATATGTGCGTATGTAAGTGTGTATATATATATATGTGTGTGTATGTAAGTGTATATATATATATGTGTGTGTAAATATATATAGATAGGTATATGCATATATTTATTTGTGTATATATATATGCATGTATCAATATGTATATATATATATGTATGTGTCTATTTAAAAACAAAAGAGAGTATATATAGGAAGTAGATACATAGCATATGTATATATAACTATAGGTAGCACGTAGGTACTTTGAGGGAGTATGTGTGCTACGTAGGTCGTCTAAAAGGTAGCATGTACCTAGTAAATGCGAGGCTGGTACTCAGAATCGCTGCAAAAACCTAGCAAATACGAGGCTGGACCTCAGAAATGCTGCCAACAGCTTGCAAATAGAAGGGAACGGGGTGCTACCTGGGGACCCATACCATTGGGGGGGTAGGAACACGGAACACGAGACCATATATACATATATACATATATACAATATATACAATATATATATATATAATACATATACTTATATCTATATATGCTTATATATATACTTACTTGCTGTATATACATATATACTGATATATATGTACAGAAATATACTTACTGATATATATATATATACATATACACTTACTTTTGTAGATATATATATATACATACTATATATATATATGCTTATATATACTTATATATACTTAAATATATACTTTTGTATATACTTAAATATATACTTTTATATGTAATTCAATATATACTTATATATATATGTGTATATATATATACTTTTATATATAATTTTATATATATTTCCCCACCTGCCAGGTGAGGGTTGTTAGATTTTATGTCAGTTGCCTCCTCGTCCTCCTCCTCCTTCTCCTCCTCCTCCTTCTCCTCCTCCTCCTCCGCCTCCTCCTGCCTCGTCCTCCTCTCCTCCTCCTCCTCGTCCTCCTCGTCGTCCTCGTCGTCCTCGTCGTCCTTGCTCAACTGCGACCGCGATCCACTGTGTTCTCTGCCGGACCTCAACCACGACCATCCACGCCCAGTGTTCCCTGCCGGACCTCAACCACGACCATCCACGCCCAGTGTTCCCTGCCGGACCTCAACCACGACCATCCACGCCCAGTGTTCCCTGCCGGACCTCAACCACGACCATCCACGCCCAGTGTTCCCTGCCGGACCTCAACCACGAGTATCCACGCCAAGTGTTCCCTGCCGGACCTCATGTAGGAAGATATGGGACAAAGAATGTGCAGAAGAAAGTTAGAAAGAATGTCAGAAAGAATGTCAGAAGATATGCCAGAAGATTGCCAGATAGAATGCCAGAAGATAGAATGCCAGATAGAATATGCCAGAAGATATGCCAGATAGAATGCCAGATATGCCAGATAGAATGCCAGAAGATTTGCCAGATATGCCAGATGCCAGAAGATATGCCAGAGAAGATATGCCAGAAGATATGCCAGATAGATATGTCAGATAGAATGCCAGAAGATATGTCAGAATATATGCCAGAAGATATGCCAGATAGAATGCCAGAAGATATGTCAGATAGAATGCCAGAAGATATGCCAGATAGAATGCCAGAAGATTTGCCAGATAGAATGCCAGAAGATATGCCAGAAGATATGCCAGATCATATGCCAGAAGATATGCCAGATAGAATGCCAAATAGAATGTCAGAAGATATGTCAGATAGAATGCCAGAAGATTTGCCAGTAAGAAAATGTATAAATGTCATGGTGGGGATCACACGAAGTAAAGTAATTTTATATATACCTATATATATATATACTTAAAAATATATATACTTATATATATATATATATATTTACTGCTATTTGTGCGTTTGTGCGCATTTCCATACACAATATATCTATACGCTGTAACACAGGTATGTACATGTACATGTATATGCAACGTATGCATGCATGCATGCATGGATGGATGTATGTATGTATGTGCGTATGTATGTATGTATGTATGTATGTATGTATGTATGTATGTATGTATGTATGTATGTATGTATGTAGGTACGTAGGTAGGTATGTATGTATGCATGCATGCATGCATGTATGTATGTATGTATGTGTTTTCCGTAAGGATACATGTGTAGATATATATATATATACACAGTGAATCTTTATAGTGTATATATATACACGTAATATACATGTATTCACTATTTCACTAAGCAAAAACCCGTAAATTTATGAACAAATATATTTGTATATCATAATACTGATAATACTATTATAATAATATGATATAATATAATAGATATGATATAATATGATATAATATGATATAATAAAGTATTAATATATATATACTAATATTTGACGAAGAAAAAGAAAAAAACGTATTTACGTTTTTTCTCAAAAAGATTAAAGTTAAAAAGTAGCAAAATGTAAACTTATATATTTTCAAATTAAAAACCTTGCTCACCAGCTAATTCGAGATGTCTATATTCATCTTAAACCACGATGATCTGAGGTTAATCGAAACTTTCATAAAGTTGATACCCTCTAGTAATTTAAGATAGCTATTGAAAATGGCCATGTAACTTATCGTTGATTACATACTCAAAAATGGTGATTTTCCGTGGCTATGTTAGTTTACCAGAGGGTAAATCACTCATATTACAGTATGTAGCTGGTAGATGGTTATTCCCCCAGTCATATGGTCATATCCTGGGTAAACTACATATAACAATTCACTGACCTGAAATAAGGTTTCTTCTTGGGATTGTTAATCCCACTAACCATCATTCCGAATTATATTCCGCAGCGATGTCGCGACGTGAGGTCGTTGTAATTTACCCAGACTTTCGTAGGTACCCTCCAGTAAATTAACAGTTCGATTCCTGCCATGTTTCAGGGTTGGAAGATTAGTTTCAACTAAAACAGTTGGTGCTTTTTTCAGGGTACTCTGAAAATATCCGATTGATTCTTCACATTGGCTTTGGGTAAATATCATCGAGTATTACATAGTATATACTGATATTACAATATATTACAATCATACCATTGGCTTTTCATATATATATATATCATAATCCTCACATTGGCAGTATACATATACTAATCATCCCCATTGGCTTTATATATATATAGAGATATATAGAGATATATAGAGATATATAGATATACATATACACTAATCATAATATTATACTGATGTGTATATATATGTATATATATATATATATGGTGGTTTCCTGAAATAGGGGTACCCCCAGCCATCATCCATTTATGGGATTTTCCATGAAATAAAGCAACCAGCTATTGGGGATACCCCCATTTATCAATAAATGATTCTCCCATATCAATGCTCATTTTCTCCTAGGATTTCTCAGCCATGTACTAATCATATACTAATATATATATATAATATATATATATATAGACTCTGGTTTTTTAACATATGGAAGCCATGACACATAGAAATAGATGATGTACATTGTTAAAAGTGATGGGTTTTCCATGGCTATGTTAAATAACCAAACGGTATATATATATATCCCAGTCAGAAGAATTAGAAGAAATTCATATACTAATATATAATATATATATAATATATTATATATATATATTGTATATTATATATATATATATTATATTATATATATATATTATATATTATATATATTATATATATATTATATATATATATCCATGATTATCCATGTACTAATATATATATACTAATGATATTAGTACATTATTATTACAATACTAGTACTAATTATCTATAATATATACATATATATATCCATGTATCTCCGCTGGCCTCGACTTTCATGTCGCAGCAGCGCCAACGGCCCAGGGCCTCGCAGCGCCACCTGGGTTTCCGTCCGTGGAAAGCCATGGGAAACTGGAGAAATCCATATCTATTTGTATTACCCTCTGGTAATTTAACATAGCTATTGAAAATGGCCATTTATAGTGGATTTTCCCATTAAAAATGGTGATTTTCCATAGCTATGTTAAATTACCAGAGGGTATCCAATATGAGATACAACAATAATAACATCCAATATCTATTTGCATGTGGACTTAACAAACCATCATGGCCGATCTTCCATCATTTTTCCATATTCAATCCATGATGTTCACCCCATCTTTTCAATAATTTTCCCATATGTTTGATTATTGAAATATGGAAAAATTATGATTGTTCCATATTGTTTCCATTTTCCCATGTTTTTCCCATCTTTTCATGATTGTTCCCTATTTTTCCATATGTTTCCCATAAGTTTTCGCCTATAAATAGATATAGTTAATCCCATTATTGTTACCCCATAAATAATCATTCACCAACTTGAAATGTTGGGTCATTATGGGGTACCTGTCTACTAACCACCATTTCAGTGCATCGCAGGTCATCATAATTCTACATGACTAGCCACATATCTATGGATAAAATATGAGAAAACTCTGGGAAAACCTGGGAAAAGAATCCGTAAATGCGGACTTAATCGGGATATCATAATGATGAACAATCGCAAACCAGCGGTTTTAATGCGGATATCCCAACGCTCCATGGGAAAAAGATCAAAGATTCATCCATATTTCAAGGAGGTCTGACAGAAAAAGATCCATTAAAAACATATAGATGTCATGAGGAAAAATTGGATACTTGTGTAGTCAAAAACAGCTACACTCGGGGGAATCTAGTGGTGACTAGTGTGAATATAACCACAAAAATCTATAACAAAATGGGTTAGCTGGAGATGTTTTACCAAACATAGTGAGGATACAGTACTCTATTATCATGTATAATATAATATACCCTCTGGTGATTTAACGTAGCCATGGAAAATCATCATTTTCAATAGGTAAACAATCAGAAATCATCTATAAACGGGCCATTTTCCATAGCTACGTTAAATAACCAGAGGGTAATTATACGGGCAGGACTGAGGGTTGTCCCGGAATGGTCGTATGAACATCAGTGAAAGGCTCATTTCTCTGCGCAGACGCAGTGTTTTATGACTCTGGTACATCTGTGGGTTAGCGTGGTCTAAGGCGAATTTTTGGAAAAATCAGTCAGAAAAGTAAACCCTCTGCTGACTTCACGCGTTTCGGCCATTTCCACTTTTTCATTTTTTTCACTTTTTTGGCGAGTCCGGATTTTATAACTTATGTAAACCCTAAATGAAACCTCTAGTAGAAGTATGCGTATATGTTCCATGGGGCCGGGGGAATTCATAACTTATGTAATTAAACCCTAAATGAAACCCCTAATAGAAGTATGCGTATATGTTCCATGGGGCCGGGGGATTTTATAACTTACGTAAACCCGAAATGAAACCCCTAATAGAAGTATGCGTATATGTTCCATGGGCCCGGGGGATTTTGTAATTTATGTAAACCCTAAAAGAACCCCTAATAGAAGTATGCGTATATGTTCCATGGGCCGGGGGATTTTATAACTTATGTAAACCCTACATGAAACACCTAATAGAAGTATGCGTATATGTTCCATGGGCCGAGGGATTTTATAACTTATGTAAACCCTACATGAAACCCCTAATAGAAGTATGCGCATATGTTCCATGGGGCCGGGAGATTTTATAACTTACGTAATCCGGAAATGAAACCCCTAATAGAAGTATGCGTAGGACGTCACTGTTGTTATGGGTTGCTAGCTCCGCTCTCGGGTATGGCCCTCCGTAGTCGACTGGCCCCTTGGAAGATCATCGTCATCCGTGGTGTTTTCCCCAATTTGTTACAGCTGGGTCTAATTAGTGGTTGACACTATACTTAATGACAGAGCCTTGTGTACATTTCTATGTTTATACATATATGAGTATGAGTACATATTATATATATATCATACGAATTATACACCCGCATGTATGCGTTCATGTATACAAGTATGCATTTGTACATGTTTATATAGAAAGACGGTAACTACATCTAAATATACGGATTTTTAAATATACGAACTTGTACCTTAGACTATTTCCGGGAAGATCTTCTTGGCTGGCGGCCCGCCCGGCTATTTAAACATACAGAATCCAAATTATTTTAGCTATATATTTAAACACACGGATGGAACTGGTGTTTCATACTACCTCCGGTGCCTTGTAGTCTGGCCCGCCCTCCAGATATTTAAATGTCGTTACCATTCACTTGTGCGGATATATCTACACGTAACTACATATGTATCAATATGTACATATACTATATGCGTTAATATATACATACATTACATGTATTGGAAAGAATAAAAACATGTTTTCTGGGTAGCTTCCACCATTTTTCCCCGAAAATGCCCAGTTCGATGGCCTCATTGAAGAAGAAGTGAAATTCTCGGGTCATCTGCAAGGCCCCGTTGCGCCTTGGCTGCCCCCAAAACTTCCCAGGTTTCTAGGTCAAACGTTGGGTTTCCAATTTTACTTAGATGGTTTATACATGTTAATACTAAATAGTAACATATTAGTATAGCTCTTTATTTAGATGGTTTATACATGGAATTAGATGGTTTTGATCCATTCCCCCTGTGACTCTGGAGAATGTTCAGAGACCCCTGCGGCACCGTTGCATGGGCATTCAACAGGTAGGGCCCTTGGATGTCACCGTCAGTGGCCTCGGAGTGTGGTCATGTCCAATGGCGCCGGAAATGATCAGAGCTAGGATGATTCAAAACATCTTCACCAAGTCAGGGACACCAACAAGAATGGCAAGTACTACAAGTACTCGGTATTTCGCAACATCGCTGAATGGTGAGCTTGATGGCTTCAGCAGCTTGATCGTGTGCCCTTTTTTGACTGGCCATTGTCAGTAGGGAACATAAATAAACATAAGAATTCGCCGGTGAGAAATTTGCCCTGCTTTTAGACTTCATGATTTATCTTCCTTGCTCGGTGAGTTTTAGAGAAATAGCAAATTGTTCAGATTTAATGGTAATTTAATGGGTTTTACTGGGATTTAAGGGTAATTTAGCCATAGACACTGATGTGTCTATGGGTGAAAACAATGTTTTTGCAAAATGTGTCATCCGATTGGCATTGTCATCCAATGGCCCCAGAGGTATGAAAAATGTGTTGACCAATCACCACATCTATGCTAGATGTTCATGATTGGGTCTGCTTCAGTTATTGTGTATACACATAATGTGTATAGAAGACATAGAAATTTATTTCTATGTATAATACGATATTATATTGTGCAGTGGAATATCATATTTTATATACACATATATTCATATATATATATACATATTCATAGGTATATATATATACAATATACAAATATATATATATACATATACATACCTATATATATATATGAATATATTTTAGAGATGTATTAAATTCATGATGGTGGTTCTGGGGAAGGGGGAACATAAGCGTATATACATAGATGTATATATATATTACATATTGTATATTCATACATATATATAATGATATGTATTGTGTTAAATATCGTGATATATATATATATTGATATACATATATATTGAGATACATAGATATAAATATATATATATTTATATCTATGTATCTCAATATATATTTATATATTTATATATCCATAAATATATATATATCAACATATGTATATATATATATATATATTTATATATATACATATATGTATTGATATAAATATATTTATATATTGATATATATATATATACATTTATATTGGATATATCATTACATATATTATTCAATATAATACTACATGTTGATATATAATTATATGTTATGTCATCTGTCAATATGCATAGTAATATAGATATATTGTTAAATATATATATATTGTTATACATATATTGTTATCCATATATTGTTATATATATATTGTTATACATGTATTGTTATATATATATTGTGTTATATATATGGTTATATTTATATTGTTATATTATATATATTATATTGTTATATATATATTGTTATATATATATTGTTATATATATAATATCATAAATATATATTGTTATATATATATATTAATATATTATCATATATATATATTGTTGCATATATATTGTGATATATATATATATAGATATACATTTCATTTGTTATCAAATCTTAATCGATTATAATGTCATACACATACCTGAAATCTGTATCATTTGTCTTATGTAGATTACCATGTATTACAATATTCTGCATGAATAGTAATATATGTTTTTATATGATAATATAACAACATGTATGTATGTATGTATGTATGTATGTATGTATGAATGAATGAATGAATTAATGAATGAATGAATGTATGTCATGTCATGTCATGTCATGTCATGTCATGTCATGCAATGCAGTGCAATGTAATGTAATGTAATGTAATCCAATGTAATGTAATGTAATGTAATGTATTCCAATGTAATGTAATGTAATGTATATAATATAATGTAATCTAATCTAATCTAATCTATCTACATATATATATATTCTGAAATATATATATATGTGTGTGATTTACTATTGGATTTATTACCAGTACCCCACATCATTTTTGGGCTCATCCGCATCACCTCCTGGAAAAAAATCACCTTCGCACTGGGCAAAAGGCGTTCTCATCTTCGGTTTGGAAGTGCAGGCCGTGGGCAGGACTCACCTGGAAAATCATCCAACAAAGGTCAGCTACCAGAGGCGGGTCTCCTATGACTTGGTGAATGATACCAGAGGGGACCATCTCTCCAGAAATAGATGGAAATTCACCGTTTTTTTTCGATGCAAAAATCTATTTGTGGCCACTCATAGCAAATAGTGAGTGGAAAAATCCAGGACCCAAATGCCCAAATGCCCTTAAATGCAAGATCTTAGAGCCCCCGCAAGAAAGATAGGTCAATGTTTGGCCGACATATTTCCCAGGTCAGCAACTGCTAAGACTTCATCCAGTGACCATCCAGTTACCCTCGAGTGGCAATGGAAACTGTCACCAAGCCTGGTCAAACTGTGGCCATTTTTGCATCACACCTCCATTTCGAGAAATCAAAATACACCTACTTCCCAAGCACCGATTTTGCTGGACCCTGCTATGGATCAGAGTTTGGTTCCTGCGGTTTCTGGAGTTCTGGTGCCCATTTTATCCATTTTGTGGATGCCAATGATCAAACATGGCTTGAAAATCACCATCATATCATCATCACAAGCAAACCATCCACATCATCCACCTCCAGGATTTGGAAGACTTCCGGCTGGGAAGACTTCCGGCGCCGCCCCGCAACCGCCCCTTTTTGCGAGTCGCTCTCTGAACTCACGACTCAACGACTCGGCTGACGCTGCAGGGATGATCCCTCTAAAGTTAGCACGAATCAGATATGGAAAACGCTCGTTGATTCATGCTTTAGATTTTCGGTTGGATCATCCAACCCAAAGATCGCCTGGAAACGTGGCAAGTTGCTGCTGCAAAAAAGACGAAACATGCAAACACGCAGTTCTTTGTTCTTTTCTCAAGGGCTTTAGACCTGGAAATGTTGGGAAGAGTCCAAAAATCGAACAGTGTTTTCATCCTTTGTCCAATTGAAATTGTCATAAATTGGAGGTACCCAGGCTTTAGCATGTCTCATCTGCTTCCTGAGCGTTTGGAAGGTGCTTGATCGTCCTGCCGCAGCTTGTGACATTTTGTGCCATCCTACGGTCCTATGATAAAATGAATATAAAATGGATAGGACATGCCTCATGTTTCACGTCTTGACTTTTCTGGAAGTGAAATTCAATAGACTCCAGGGTATGGGTTTGAAAATTGCACTACCAATGAGATGGAGGGTGACCAGTCTTTGATACAAAGTGATGCCAAACGTTAGCTAAGTTGACTTATAGCTAGGCCATCGATGGTTTATGGTGGATACATCTATAGTCGGATGATGTTGAATGGGTTTATGATACAAAGTAACTTATAACCGGGGGGGGCACCACAATGTAGTTCAGTACTCCATGATACAAGTTGGGAAATCGTTCTGAGTTCCACTGGACTACCAAGATGATGCCCTTTGAAGTTTGTGGAAACTGGGGCATATCCTAGGACTCTGACATATCCTGCTTCTAAGCAGATATAGATCCATTTACTGACCATTCACTGTTTTATTCGGGCTATGGTAACAGAATCACATGCGATTAACTGCTTGCGAGGTTGACTGGCCGGGATATTCCGAGGTCATTCAAGGCCAAAAAAAGCGGTAGCGAATGGACCCCTTAAGAGACTGCCCAAGAAACCAGGTAGATGACTAAGCCCTGAACTAATCATCAACCGCCAACAACCAAACATAATTTCTGGATGATATGTATACATTATAACTATATATATATACACATCTCATGTTTTATGCTTAAAGCACCCTACAACATGGTGTCCCTCAGTTATACTATTTGGTTTATGAATCCTCTAACTACCTCGATGTAACCACCGCAAATCCTAGTGAAATATTGGTTATGAAGCAACTCATATAATTATCATAAATCAACTATAAATCACCAATTCTCTTGGCTAAATTACCTTTTGAATCCTCATGTTTCCTCAGTATTTGATAGTTAAACCACCACTAAAAATTGCCATTGCCCCCTGGTGAAATGGTACGCCCTGCCTGCGCTTGTGCCTGCAAGCACTGAATGTAGGTCTGCATGTTTCCTGAGATGATTTTGCATGGCAGCATTTCCCGAAAACAAATTAGAGGTACCTACCATATAATATACAGTATAAGGTCTGTGTAAGGGCTATATAAGGGATATATCCCAAAATATGGCTTTAGATGGTACAGTACCTCCAGTTTAGGTACCTGAAATGACCATTGAATATATGTCTTCCATGTTATGTGCATCTAAGTATATCTGTGCAAATACATGTACATATAATCCATCCTGGAGTAGATACGGAAGTTCAAAAGATCATCACTAAAATGGCTTGAAAATTCCATATTCTATCTACTTCTGGATGATAGTATTTGCATGTATGTACCTAAATACATAATGACATAACATCTAGTAACATCTAGTTTAGATATGCTGAGAGGAGGGAGTGAGAGAGTGTCCCGACAAAGGTGAGAATATGGAATCTTCAGGAATATTCCCATTTTAGTGGGGAGCTTTTAAATTCTCCATAATCTATCTACTTCAGGATGACTCTATATGTACACAATGTTGTGATCTTCTACTGACATATGATATAGGTGTGTTTATGTATCCCATTCATCTGTGCATACATATTTTATCTATTCACATATAGATATAATGTCATATCATGAATCCATCCACATATATATATATATACATGCACATGTATTCCTGAAACAAAAATGTGTGTTTGGCTTGATCTACATATGTAAATCATTATCTACATCTTGTATATGTACGTACATATATATGTGTGTGTGTATGTATGCGTATGTGTATGTATATGTGTATGTGTATGTGACTGTGTGGGTATGTGTATGTATGTGTATGTATGTGTATGTGACTGTGTGGGTATGTGTATGTATGTGTATGTATGTGTATGTATGTGTATGTATGTGTATGTATCTGTATGTATGTGTATGTATGTATGTCTATGCATGTCTATGCATGTCTATGCATGTCTATGCATGTCTATGCATGTCTATGTATGTCTATGTATGTCTATGTATGTCTATGTATGTCTATGTATGTCTATGTATGTCTATGTATGTCTATGTATGTCTATGTATGTCTATGTATGTCTATGTATGTCTATGTATGTCTATGTATGTCTATGTATGTGTATGTGTGTGTACTTACGTACGTACGTACGTACGTATGTATGTATGTATGTATGTACGGAAGTACGGAAGTACGTATGCATGTAACTATGTACGGAAGTAGGGAAGTACGGAAGTACGTATGTACGTATGTACGTATGTATGTATGTTACTTATGTATCTATGTATGTATGTATGTATGTATGTATGTATCTATGTATGTAAGTATGTAATTATGTAAGTATGTAAGTATGTAAGTAAGTAAGTAAGTAAGTAAATAAGTATGTATGTATGTATGTATGTAAGTAAGTAAGTAAGTAAGTAAATAAGTATGTATGTATGTATGTATGTATGTATGTGTGGATGGATGGATGGATGGATGGATGGATGGATGGATGGATGGGTGGGTGGATGGGTGTATGGGTGTATGGGTGTATGGATGTTTGTATGTATGTGTATGTATATGTATATGTATATCCGCTCATGTTGCATTTCCTGCCTCCCTTTTCACAACAGCCAAGCTGCCCAAGTCCCAGCGTTCACCCTCAATGAGCACTCCATCAACTCCTGCCCAGCCGTGTTGCCAGCCATATCATGGATTGATTATCATGGGATAGATATAGATATATATATATATATACACATACAAATACAATGATGTATGGTGTGCATGTATAGATCTATGTATATATATATATATAATGGCCTATATATATATGTATACAAACAATTTTGATGGGGATATGATAATAATCGAATAGTTCATTGGAATCTTACGGCATACGATGATATATTGCTATTTACATATACACACAAATAACGACGCATTTCTTGCCGTCTCGAGATACTCCAACGTGTACTGTACCTATGCTGGTTAAACAAAAAAAAACAATGATATGGGGGGTTCAAGTTTTGACACGACTCCATTGACTTAGGGAAGACAAATCCAAAAACCTGCAGCTGTAGGAAAGACACCCAGTTTTTGTTGTAGCTACGAGTCCTGTGGAAACTGGGATGTAGAAACATGAAAGTGAATAGAAAACAAAAAAACATACAGTATCCGATGGTTGAATGCTGAAACTCAAGCTTACAAAACCCCGGGAAAATGACCTGCCAGAGCTGGAAGCTTTCCTTTAGATACGAAAAACACCATGGGCACCCGAACCTAGGTTGCTTTCCAAGAAACATGAGGTAAACCCCACATCTCATGGGAAAACCATGGTCTCAACGGTGGATTTTCCCTCAAATCCTCCCTATGATTCCATCATTTGGGGCACCACAGCTCTTTGATTACCCCGGTTCTGTCTGAAAATAAGGGTACCTTGAATTCCAATGGTTTATCATGATTTTCGTACATGTTCGTCACAAAAATTTGCCATTTGGAATTTCCCCATGGATGGTGGTAAATTTGCGGCCAAGCCCCGAGAGGGATTCAGGGTTTCATGTCTTGGGGCTTAGGGTTCAGCATTGATTGTTTTGGAAGCCCAAATCGTGGGCCTTTTCACACTAATTTTGAGCATCAGGAAGAAATAACGATTGCGTCGTTGTAAGTCTCTGGGCAAATTTGGTAAATGTGTCGTAAATATACTTTTTTCTGGTATTGGATGGTATTGGATGGTATTGGATGGTATTGGATGGTATTGGTTTCACGGTAAGATAATGGATTCAAGTCAACAAAATGGGTCGCTTTGTGGTAGAGCAGCACCATCATTGGCCTATCAGGTTCTTCGAGGCTCCTCTACCGATCTTCGATTTGTGGGATGTTTACCCCATCTAACGAGTCCGATAGATATATATATATTATATTATATATTATATATTATATATATATATATTATATATATATTATATATATATTATATTATATATATATATATTATATATATTATATATATATTCATCCAGCATACATCCCATCTTTAGCCTAGTTCCAACCAACTTACCCATTATAAATCGTCTTTTTGGATCCTCAGCTTTCCTGATTCAATCTCCATTTTTTTCATCAATAAATTGCTGCGTCCCAATTCTTCCATTCTTTGATGCTTCAATCCATATGGATTGGTAGAAAGGTTTTTCTAATGATCATGATTTTCCACTGTTTATAAGATATCTAATATGCCAATCATGATCACCATTTCTAATAATTAGATGCATCTCATGGACTACCACTCTTGGATGGTGATGTCCCAATAGATATCTCTACCATAAATCCAGATGTTCATCCCATCCTTCCGAGAGCCGCAGCTCATCCAAGATATGGGTAAAGTGCCCACCCTGCCATGGCGAGACAGGAGTGAAAACCATCAAGACATAGGGGATGAAAACCATGGAAAAACCATGGAAAAACCATGGAAAGATAGGGAAATCACCAGTTTTGAAATCTTCGATTTTTGGGAGAGTCAATCGAACTTGACCTAAATCTTTGACGATCTGACCCTTTTGTTCAGTAAAAATCATGGCGAAGATTCATGGTGGATTTTTGGGGTTTGTTTACACATCATGGCCGGTTTAGGGAAAATAATGATCATATATAATGTGGATTTTTTGGGTACGCTAGGGGGGTCCCTGAATCTTCCAGACTTTGCGGGAAAACTTGACAGGAAACCTTTGGTTTTTTGAGGGGCAATTTCCCATAGGGAAAAATCCATTGAGAATGCCAGGAATCCTGGAAATGCCACTATGACATGGAAATCCCAATGCTCCGAAGCACGCATCAATTAAGGGCCCAAAAATGAAGGGATTCTTGAGACTAAACTGGGGAGTGTGTGTTATTGCTGGTGAGTGAATATTCTTGGGGGAGGGATTATTACTGGGGAATCCCCAATCCACTATAAATGGCCGTGCAAACATAGGCTACCAGCCATTCTTGCAGCGATTTTCAGCATATTGCGCATAAGATGGATGTAGCAAATACAATACGTATATATACGTGTATATATATATATTATATATTATATATATATATATTATATATATATAGTGGTTTCCTAAAATATGGGTACCCCTAAATCATCCATTTAAACAAGATTTTCCCATGGAAATATTCACCATCCAGCGATAAAGGGGTAATCTCCATTTATGGAAACCCCATATGACCTTGTTGGACCGTAAGGCTCGGAAGGTGCTGAAGGTCAGGATGTAGTGCCCAAAGGAGGCCAAGTAGTTTCCTCCATGGAAGCCATGGTCATGTTCAGCGGAAATTTATCGAAGTGGGTGATGTTCCATGGTTATATAGTTTACAACTTGCAACAACCTATAACATGATAGTTGGTCATATTAATATATATTAATATTGAATGGTCCAATCATATACCATGATATGGTATCACATAACACAACAATGCGCGGAATACCTGGATTTCAGGTGCTAAAGATCTTGGCTTGGGGGAAAGATCAGATTTTCCTGATGTACCTTTGGTAGTTTTTTAACATGGCTAGCTGGACAATCCCAGCTCGCTAGCCATGGAGATTTATAGCTGGATGTCCAGCAAGCCATGTTTGACGACTGGAGGCTACTCCTCGGAATGTGGCGAACCCAACGATAGAGAAAACCGCGAAGGACTTGCCAGAAATGGCTGGTATATCCACCCCCCAATTGGAGGCTCATTGGCTCATTGTTTATCGCATTCTTGCAGCCAGATATATCATATCGCCTTATTGTTCGCTGGCTTCAAGGAGATCTTGAGAATGTCAGTCGGAAACGGGCCACTCTTTTCAACCCAGTAAATTAAAAATGAGGGAATCAGTAGAGTTATTATTAATGGTTAGTTATTAATGAAACACCTCTAGTGGTTTATTGGTTAGTTATTATTAATGTAATCATGAAACCACTAAAATCAGCGTCAGAAAAGAGTTCTCCAATGCTTGTTGACGATACCCTCGAGAGTAGACAAACATGACAAAGTTGAAGTTGAACTCCCCGAAATACCCTGGAAAAATGACCACATCCCATGGGGTAATTTCGATTCAATAGTCACAGGTTGATCACTCATAATCACGAATCATCACGTATAGTCATTAATAATAACTAACTATAATAATCACTAATAGTATATTATTAATAATAATCACTAATAGTATATTATTAATATTAATAATAATAATCACTAATAGTCACCAATCACCAACTAATCAGTAAATTCATCCTCAGAGTTTCCCACCTGCCGGCAGCTGAGGGGTCACCAAATGCTCATCCGCAAACTCCCTGCCGATGCGAAGCAACGAGATGTGTGTCCAATTAGTGAGTGTCCCCTGTTCAAGAAATTCTACTGGGAAACCGTATATATATATATTATATAGGTATATATATATATATGGTTTATAGGAATCTAACTGTATTGGGATATCCAGTGTCCCCCCCATTCTGGAGATATAATGAATATGTTTGATGTCTGAGGTTTTTTTTTTCAAGGTTTATTCAACTCCCAACAACCAACAAGCAATGGCGAGCTTCGCCCATTGGCGTCACAAAAATGGGTTGAATCCCCATGTTGAAATCGTATGGCGAAGAAGAGCCACATCCCCGATGCAAGAGAGATAAGAATATACCAAAGAAATATCAACTTATCATTTTTCCACGGACCCATACTAAATCCAAACAATACACCAATCATCACGAATTGAGGGCGCAGGCCTCGTAGGTTTCTCTGCCAGTCGTGAGAGCCTGACGAAATTTTCCAGGGACATGGCTTTGGTGGAAGCCAGAAAGATGGAAAAGTATGTCCGGTCATGTCATATTGATGGGATCTTGTGTTCTATACATCTTTTCTGGGAGGATTGCAGTATTCGATCTTTTTCGGGTGTTGTTTTTTCACCCTGCAAGAAAATCAGCCCATGATCCTTCCATTCCCCAACGTTTACCCAGGCAACAGGAAACAACAAAAAAATCAGGGGAGGACCCAAAGGGTCTATATATATATACTATCTATTGACCCAACCATGTTTTTACCGATATCTTCAGCAATTATTCAGCAATATGTCCAGTTCATTCCAGTTCTATTGGATTATTTCGAATATTGAACATATTGCTGGGTATTAAATCTAGAACATCTTAGTGCATAAAAGGGGATATATAAATAGTAAACCGAACCCAAAAAGGCTTGAAGAAACTCGTGAAACTCGTTGCATATGGCTAGAATCCATCGAGACATATTCCTATGTTTCACGGATATTCAATACTTGGATGCGCATCCCAGTAACTCAGTGGTAAACATTCCATGCATACATATACATTTATACATATATCATCTGTACCTAACTCATGAATGTTCCACATACCACGTGGTAATTTCACATAGCTATGGGGGAAAAATATTAAAAAAATAAACTGTTGTTATAGGATAATATAGGTAAATCATCTGTTCCTATAGGCCAAGCATACCATTGCTATGTAATAAATAACCGGAGGGTAACTGTGTTAGAGGCGGAGCTGTAAGGACACCAGTTCTTCAATATGTGGTTCATAAAATCAGCTTTTAGCCCCTGATTCCCAACATGAATAAGTTCTTTATGGCATTAATATGAATATGTAATATGGCATATAAGTGGCATATACACGGTGTCAAATATCTACATTGTAATACTAAATAACAATGAAAATTAAGATATGATGGTTTCCTAAAATGGGGGTACCCCAATAGCTGGATGGTTTATTTCATGGAAAATCCATCTATAAATGGATGATTTAGGGGTACGCCGATTTATTAAATTTATGGAAACACCCATGTCGACGTCAGCTGATATCTGCTTCATATGGCTACTGGTTGGTGGTATACCTACCCCTCTGAAAAATATGAGTTCGTCAGTTGGGATGATGACACTCCCAATATATGGAAAGTCATAAAATTCCATGGTTCCAAACCACCAACCAGATTGTTATTCTTTTTCGTTGCCAGGTTTAGAATAGGTAAACCATCTATAAATGGGCCATTTTCCATGGCTATGTTAAATAACCAGGCTATTAGTTTATCTGGGGGATAGCGCCACAGCGAGCCACGGTTTCAAACGTCGAGCCACGGCCAAAGCGCAGGCGCCGCTGCCGTCACGTCCCGCGGACCCAAGGGTGGAGGCAAAGGTGTTGGGGGCTCCTACTGTTCCGAGATCCCGGAGGATCTACCAGCCATTGGGGATATGGGATATATGGGATATACAATGATAGGGGATATAAGTATATGTAGGGGATATAAGTATATATGTACATATATACAATGACAATGATAGGGATATAAGTATAAGTAACAACAATTAATGATCAATATGTGAATGTATGAAGTTTCTCCAAAAATGGAGAATTTACAATCGCAATATATGGAAATTGTTCGTTGGCGTTTTTATCATGATGCACCCAGTGGATGGAATGGGGTAGCTATTGTCATACAAACTTACCTGGATTTCAACTGTGGTTTGAGGAAAGGTTAATTTTGAAGAACCAAACATTGGTTGTTTACCATAACCACAACCAGCAAAAAAATGGAAGCCTAACAACCAAACATGTTTTTTGGAATCGAAAGTTCACCACAAGAAATGAAGTGTTTCAAGCAACAATAACAGGGACTTGACCAACAAAACGGTTGTGTCATCATTGTCAGCAACAAAAAGAAGGATTCACCGACACATCTGGAAATGGAGGTCGAATCAGCATTTTGGGCTGATCTGCTCTTTATTTCCATCAACCGATCCATTTACCCTCTGGTTATTTAACATAGCCATGGAAAATTGCCCATTTATAGATGGTTTACCTATTAAAAACGGTGATTTTCCATGGCTATGTTAAATAACCAGAGGGTATATACTCACCACAAATTTGTAATGATGGAACTCAAATGCCTCCAAGATACGACTTGCAAATGTGGCCCCCCGATTCCCATAGGCACAAAAACGATAGTCAACAGTCATCCTTAGCCGACTACTGTCGCCGCCTTGCCTCAAGTTAGCGCTCCTTACAAGCATAGACGCTTGTACCATGAAGCCCATCTTTGTCCACACAATGCATACCCACCTGGGCAGTTGATGGGATATGGGATAAGAATGATTCATGATGATATCCCATTCATATCCCATTCATATCCCATACACATCCCATACATATCCCATAATAAACCATAATAAACCTTCCAACCGGCGTGCCTGCTTGAACAGTGGAACGGTTTGTAAATCGTTGTAACGTATCTTCTTTGGCGTTGTGCTCGTGCGACTGTTCTCTTGCTACGCCTGTTTGCTTCGTATGTGGCGGTGAGTAGCTGGTACTAAAATGGTCTGTATTATAATATATATATACATATACACGTATATTATGCAGCCACTAAGTTGGTCTACGGTAAGTAGCTGCTAGTAAAATGGTTGAGAGTAAGTACCTTTGTTGCATCTCCTCTTTTGCTGGAACAAATATCACCATTTCTCTTCCTCAAACATCCTTTCTCGTTGCTTCGACCTGCCTCTTTGTTCCTCAAAATCCCCATTTCGCTCCATCTTTTCAGTGATTTCTGTTCCACCTTCCACTGCCATGCCAAAGCACTACAGAGCGCCCAGTGAATGCTCGCAAGAGCTGCCCAACACAACTCAGGTTCTCCTCTGGACATGGTGGAGTTCGAGGTTTCCAATCCATGGATTTTTTGTTGGGGATCTTCCATTGAAAGCTTCCAGCTATTGGGGTACCCCCATTTTAGGAAACGCACATTTCTGGGGAAGTGTGATCGGTGACATTTGGGTATGGGTTTGGGTATGTTTACACCTTGAATTTCAGGTTTTAAAGGGTCTGATTGAACAGACCTGCGGACAACTAGGATAACCATATGGCTTTGGTTTCAACCCCTTCAAACATTTGAAAGTCACTTGGAGATCATTCCGGAAACTCGGACATAGTTGTTCTTTGCAACCAAACCCTAGCATCAATCATTAGACTTTTACCCACCAATTGTGTTCAGGTTGGAAAAGAAAACGATGAATAATTCACCATCAATGCCACTTCTTTCTACACAACTATGCTGAGTTAATGTTGCGTCTTTGAGATCCCTCCGGAGCCATTGGAAAACACGATAGGTGGCTTTTTGCACCACCCGGAACCACCACCCATAGGTTGAAGTTTCTGGATAAATTGAAACATCCAACAGTCGCAATGATTTTGGTGTTTAAATTCAGAGCCTAGAAAAACTTTGCGTGTGTGGATTTTGGGGAAGCAGATAGTTTGCATCATGCAAGATAACTACTAGTTTCACACATTCAAATCCGTCCCTGAAATTTCACACGGAACCCACGTTGATGGCAATGTTCACGCGGAAGATCAATGCCCACCGCCATCTATTTTTTGTGGCGATGGAATATGATGGAATACAATTCTCGGAGAGTCGCATTGCAGCATCCATCAAAGGGTCCTTTTTTTCGGCCAAAATTGGCAAAATCCTGAAGTACAAAATCCATGTTTCATTACAGCCAAAGCACAAAAAACGAAGGGTCACATCCGTGAAATCCAATCCTAAAATGGTCCTAGTTGTACAGAATTGCCACTGTTCGATCCCACAATGAATAGGGGGTTACATTTAAACATATCCTGCTTTGGCCAATAAACGTTAATCATTGTGGCCATGACTTGGCACCATTGGGATATTCTGCGATGGATGAAATCCCAATGTGTTTGATTCCAATCGCTATTTAACTGTTGGTTTTCTATCAGTTCAAGCCCCAGTTTTTGCTGGGTAAATCCCCCATGAAATATGTTGCCGCATTGTTTTGCATATAATCTCATTCCAATATTCCCTGAGAACTGCTGCAAGAAGCAACCACCAAAACATATCGGATTCTTGCGGTTGACCACTACATAGAAAACATTTTACTTTTTAGTCATCCCCCCAACAAATCGGTTTGATAATTACCAGCTGGTATACACCCAGCTTTTGGAAACAAAACTACCATCTGGTTATGACTAACAGTTTGCCATGGAAAGATCCACCATGCTATTAAGTTCGGTAAACCATCTATTTCGATTAGGGCCATCTATGTTAAATGGCTATGTTAGTCATAACCAGAGGGTATATATATAATTCTTCGACAAAATAAACCATCTATAAATGGGTAAACCATCTATTTCTATGGGCCATTACATTTTCCATGGCTATGTTAGTCATAACCAGAGGAACCAGATGGTAGACCATAGAAATAGTGGTAATGTTCCCATTAAAAATGGTGATTTCCATAGTTTTTTGTATGTCATAACCAGATGGTAAATCCCATGAAAAATTCCATTAAACCACCATAAACCCTCATGAAATCAGCATTTTCCTATGGTTTTGCCAGTAAATCCTATAGTAATGTTTTGGATACCAAGATTTCAGCGATGTCAAGTCAACTACTGCGCTCCGGCGAGGTGGAGCGGCAGAAGTGATCCCCCCAGGCCAGCAGGAAGGCCTCGCCGTCCACCTGGCAGCGATCTGGTGGAGTTTCCCATGGAAGTGGTGGATGATCCAAGGCTTGGCTGGACTTTCCCATGGAAAAACCATGAAAAGTGGCTGATACGGCTGATACCCTCTGGTGAACTAACATAGCAATGGAAAATCACCATTTTTAATGGGAAAATCCACTATAAATAGCCATTTTCCATTGCTATGTTAGTTCACCAGAGGGTACAAAGAAATCGAATCTACTCCAGTTGCAGAAAAATGGCCAGGTCTCGGCAGTTCGCCTCTGCCTTTACACATTGACAATAAATTTGGAGTAACAAATGGGGGGTCATTCCTGTTGGCCAAACATCGTTACGACACGTTGCAACTCTATGGCCCTATGGCAACCTTACATGGACACCATGGGGTCAAGCCATTTAAGCCCCATAGGGGCCACAATTTCTAGTGTATGTTTAGTATTCACCATCCAATTATTCCATGGTCAAGTATTTGGGTATGGTCAATTATTTAGTGGTTCAGTGGTTCCAAGTATTTTCACCCATACCCGAATATTTGGAACCACTGAACCACTGAACCACCGCTTCTCTGAGTGGTTCAGAGACAGTTTTGGCAGCGTCGATGACAACTGGTGTGCACAAACGGAACACCGACCCTTTTCTGTGTTTTTAAGCAACCAAAATACAACCAATGGGGACCCAACTGATCGGACGTCTAAAATAAAGAATGACATAAACACAACCACGGAAAAAATGTTTCTGGATCTTCTGATATGAATTCAAGAAAGAAAACATGTGGATCTACCAACATATCGCCGTATATCGGCAGCATCACTGCTGATTTCAAGAACAATTTTGGGAACAAGTGCGTTGTCCCAATGATCAGTTTCCCTCATCCCAGTTTTCTTGGCAACATGCTAACAGGGCTGCCACGATCCACGATGGATTTTCTGTCGTCCAAGGATGGGGCCCCATATGGGAAAATTTCATGCTCCTGGGATTATAAAACGTTACTGATTTTTATGACTCCTAGTGCTTATTAATTATTTTTAATGAACAACCAATATTCAAGTTATTCCCCATCAATTCAACAATTGGTCATCATCGCCGCCCAGTGCCTCCTGTTCGCAAAGCACCAGCGCATCGGAAATGCCGGAGGGTTTCTCTTGTCGGACGAAAGTGATCTTCTCACCTGCATAATCCAACTGGGTGCAATATATGGTGATTTGACAATGAGCACGGGGGATAAAATAGGAATATATACAAATATATATATATATGTGTATATATATATATGTATATATATATATGTATATGTGTGTGTAAAGGGGATGGAACAGAATGTATAACAAATTTACCCTTCGGTGTCATCAAACATGGCAATTGCAGGGAAAAAAATCTCCGAACAAAATGAGCATTTTTTGATGCGAAAATCCCCTAACTAAATGTGGAATCTTGCAGCAAGCGGTCTTTGATTACCAGGTGGTAGTGAGAAAATGTTGGAGCCGCGGCGATCCCAAGAAAAATAGCGGGTGTAGAACAAGAAAACACCCTGTGTTGGGACGGTTGAGACCATCGCCGATATTGTGGTGCTTTCGGAGGAGCGTAACACATGTTGACCATCAAGTGAAAGCATTCCACCTGCTTGTTTCCTGGTGTGGTCGAACTGCTTCAAGGATGTTCTGCAGCTAGTGTCTGTGTAATCATGTAAAATCTCATGGGCCCTGGTGGACGGTAGAGTGTACCAAGCTGCATCTCGAGGGTGAAAAGACATACTAAACCAGCCGCAACTAAATTCACGAAGTTGTGCGACTAAGCGCAATTGAATTTTGAAACATGACGTTTTAGCAGAACATCCAAAACCTACATGTCACTTTGCCTTTTCCTCCTTACGCCTTTTCTTCTCTTTCAATTCCTTGGCTTTGCGGTCACAGTACATACAAAAAAAGTACGAAAACCAATAAAGCCCTTTCCCGCTGCCTTGCCAGAAATAAAGCTTCTGCATAAGAAAGTTTACCTATTAATAGCATGGTGGATCTTTCCATGGCAAACTGTTAGTCATAACCAGATGGTCGTTTAACAAATGCCATTGCTGAACCTCACTTCAGCTCGATATCCTGCCAGAAACCCTGCTGAAAATTGCGCCACGAAGTCGCCCCATTACGTGCCCCCGAATGATGGATAGGCTGCCTACAAGGTGGTGCCCCATAGTTAGCTAAGTTGGTTTATAAGTCCAGTAACTAGGGTTTATGGGGGTTATATCTATAGTTAATGGGGATTATAAACCAACTTATAACTGGGGGGGCACCACCTTGTAGTTACTTGTTGCAAGATTTTCAGTGCCACAACAAGAAACAACAGCAATAAGTTGCACTACAAAACATGATGTTCTTCTAAAAAATCGTCCAATGACGACTGCGAGCCTAGTTACTTGTCCGTGTGACATACCCTGCCCATGGATGAAACACAATAACCATAAGTCGCAACAAAATGCCTACTCACAAGAAGAGAGAAAAAGGACGTGCTAGCCAAAAGAAAACGAAGCTGATAATATCAAGAAAAGATAACGGACATCCGATGAAATTAGGGTTTAGGGTTCAATATTTAAAAAAAAACAGCGACTACTATATCAGCACCCAGATGCAAGGCCCGGGGGGCGCCCAATGGATGTTGCCTAGTTCGTTGTACATGCATCATGTTGCAGACCCTGCCCGTGTATAAAACACAGTACACAAAGTAGCACCGCAACAATTTCAGAATTTCACATCGCCCAGTTAAACAAGCGCTAAGCAAGACAAGCTTTTTCAACATGGTCAGATTGATACTTGAAGCATCTTGAACCTCCAAGGGATTCCCATGCAGATACTAGCCACTTCCTTTCAGGTATCTCAACGGCCCAGCAGTTGGTTACTGGGGATGGTAGCCTGGTACCCTGGTAGCTGGTTCACATAAAAATAGTAAAAATCTCTGGATCTCATCTACCCAATGATCATCAATTATCTATGATGTATGGTATTTCATATAGTTTTTGAGCCATCCCAATATAATTATTAACATGCGATTCCACATACACACGTTCCACATGGTCCCTCCATGGCTGTCACAGCCTCACAGCTTCTGGTCTGGCACAACCTGGCACCCCGCCTATTGCAAGAAGTACCTCGTCGTAGCCTTCCGCATGCTGCCCAACACCATCAAGAATGGACACCTTCGGCGATTTTCCACGGTATCATATGGCTGTGTCTGTGTCTGAAAATGGGGTAGACCTCCCCCAAAAAAAAAAACAAATTAGCCATATTATAATAGGGAAAATGGTGTCATAAACCATTGGATTTCTGGGTTTTCCCTGAAATGTTCGGACAAACCCATATGATACCAATTGAAATAAGCTATAGTTACTAGAGTTGTATGTAGAACATCTGAAGTATTTCTGAAGTTATATGGAGGTTTCCTAACATAGGGTACGCCCAAATCATCCATTTTAGTAGGATTTTCCACTACAAACCATCCATTTTGGGGTACCCCCATTCCAGGAAACCCCCATATCTGAGTGATAAAATGTTACCCTCTGGTAATTTTACATAGCGAACTGGAAAATCATCATTTTCAATAGCTAAATCAACTACTATAAATGGTCATGTTTCAATAGCAAACTGCTAGTTTACCAGAGGGTATACTCGACATTCTCCATTATAAACTATCCATGTTGGGGTACCCCCAATTAAGAAAACTCCCATATCTGGGTGATAAAATGTTATAAACTTATAAACCACCAACAAAATTGATGTAGCCCACGTTCTTTGGGATGAACACTGCTTCGTACAACCGAGAACGCCCAATCTAACATAGCAAACTGGAAGCCATGACCCATTTTGTTTCAATCATTTGCTTATGAAAAACGGTGACTTCCGTAGCTATGTGAAACTACCATTAAAAAGTGTATGTATGTATGTACGTATGCATGCATGCATGCATGCATGTATGTATGTATGTCTGTGTGTGTATGTATGTATGTATGTATGTATGTATGTATGTATGTATGTATGTATGTATGCATGTATGTATGTGTATGTATGTATGTGTGTGTATGTATGTATGTATGTATGTACGTATGCATGCATGCATGCATGCATGTATGTATGTATGTCTGTGTGTGTATGTATGTATGTATGTATGTATGTATGTATGTATGTATGTATGTATGTATGCATGTATGTATGTGTATGTATGTATGTGTATGTATGTATGTGTATGTATGTATGTGTATGTATGTATGTGTATGTATGTATGTATGTGTATGTATGTATGTGTATGTATGGTATGTGTATGTATGGTATGTGTATGTATGTATGTATGTATGGATGGATGGATGTATGTATGTATGTATGTGTGTATGTATGTATGTGTATGTGTGTATGTGTATGTATGTATGTGTATGTATGGTATGTGTATGTATGGTATGTGTATGTATGGTATGTGTATGTATGTATGTATGTATGTATGGATGGATGGATGTATGTATGTATGTATGTATGTGTGTATGTATGTATGTGTGTATGTGTGTATGTGTGTATGTATGTATGTATGTATGTATGTATGTATGTATGTATGTATGGTATGTATGGTATGTATGGTATGTATGGTATGTATGGTATGTATGGTATGTATGGTATGTATGGTATGTATGGTATGTATGTATGGTATGGATGTATGGTATGTATGTATGGTATGTATGGTATGTATGGTATGTATGGTATGTATGGTATGTATGGTATGTATGGTATGTATGGTATGTATGGTATGTATGGTATGTATGGTATGTATGGTATGTATGGTATGTATGGTATGTAAGGTATGTAAGGTATGTAAGGGTATGTAAGGGTATGTAAGGGTATGTAAGGGTATGTAAGGGTATGTAAGGGTATGTAAGGGTATGTAAGGGTATGTAAGGGTATGTAAGGGTATGTAAGGGTATGTAAGGGTATGTATGGGTATGTAAGGGTATGTATGGGTATGTAATGGTATGTAAGGGTATGTAATGGTATGTAATGGTATGTAATGGTATGTAATGGTATGTAATGGTATGTAATGGTATGTAATGGTATGTAATGGTATGTAATGGTATGTAATGGTATGTAATGGTATGTAATGGTATGTAATGGTATGTAATGGTATGTAATGGAATGTAATGGTATGTAATGGTATGTAATGGTATGTAATGGTATGTAATGGTATGTAATGGTATGTAATGGTATGTAATGGTATGTAATGGTATGTAATGGTATGTAATGGTATGTACTGGTATGTAATGGTATGTAATGGTATGTAATGGTATGTAATGGTATGTAATGTTATGTAATGGTATGTAATGGTATGTAATGGTATGTAATGGTATGTAATGGTATGTAATGGTATGTAATGGTATGTAATGGTATGTAATGGTATGTAATGGTATGGAATGGTATGTAATGGTATGTAATGGTATGTAATGGTATGTAATGGTATGTAATGGTATGTAATGGTATGTAATGGTATGTAATGGTATGTAATGGTATGTAATGGTATGTAATGGTATGTAACGGTATGTAACGGTATGTAATGGTATGTAATGGTATGTAATGGTATGTAATGGTATGTAATGGTATGTAATGGTGTGTAATGGTGTGCAATGGTATGTAATGGTATGTAATGGTATGTAATGGTATGTAATGGTATGTAATGGTATGTAATGGTATGTAATGTTTTGTAATGTTATGTAATGTTATGTAATGCAATGTAATGCAATGCAATGTAATGTAATGTATTGTATTTATATATATATATATAGTTGAGGGTACAAACCAACCTCGTTTTTGTGAGACATCCCCCCTTGCAAAGGAACTTGCTGTTTTTTTCGCAACAGACAGACACCATGGGTATCCAGGGGCACCATTTCACCCAGTTGTCTTGTAATCTGGAAATAGATAATGTAATCCATGGATAATGTAATGGCTATTCATGATAATTATTGCCATCTATTTCCTGGATAAATGGCTATTCAATGTAATCTGGAAATAGATGGCATTGAATGATAATTATAAAGTTCCCCTCTGGTTGCACTTTTTGCCCGCCAACTTTTTGCAGAATCCCCATCCAAAGTCATCCAAACCAGAAACCCCCTGGGGGAACCCCGAAAAAGACCGGCACCCATCGCTGCCTCCTCACGTTGTTTGAAGAGTTTCGTCATCTCCACTTCGGTGGTGTGATTCACCACCAACAAGATCCGTTCCTCGAGGGCAGCGAAGTTCAGTGGGTTTTCGCGTATGGAGGTTTCCTGAAATGAGGGGTACCCTCTGGTAAACTAACATAGCTATTGAAAATGGCCATTTATAGTGGATTTTCCCATTAAAAAAGGTGATTTTCCATAGTTACGTTGGTTTACCAGAGGGTACCCCTAAATCCTCCATTTAGTCAGCAAACCCCCACATGCCCCACGGATGGAAAATCTCGGAAATTTTGGCTGAAAAAAACCCATCGAAGTACCAACCCCCTAGACTCAAGTTGATTTTGTCAGCTGTGTCATGTACTTCTGATATATTGCAATATTCCAAAGTAAAAGTCCGTACTGACATACAGTTCAAAGTTGGGGTGTGTGTGTGTATGTATGTATGTATATCTATATATATATATATTAGATTATAATATCATTTATATAATATTATATATATATATAATTTATATATATATTATATTATATATATATATATTATATATATTATACATATATTATATTGCGTAGGAATAAATATGTTCTAAGTTATACACAGGTTTAAAAATATCCTCTTCGAGGGGGGTCAATAATCCATCCCCAAATGGAAAGAAGATGTGACGGACACAGTGAAGAAACGACTCTGACTGAGTTCCAATTGAGTCATATTAGGTCATATGAATTCTATGACCCTCTGGTGATTTCTTACATATGGAAAATAGAATGAAAATAGCCCAATTATGGATGATAAGAAAAGAAATCTACAAATAACCCTACCAGTATCTAATCGTTATTTTTCCCATGATTATCACTTTGTGGATGATAAAAAATGATGATTCCCCACAAAATGCGACCCTCATCCTCTCCTGTGACCTTGACCCAAGACACAATCCCTGCATCGACCAGTTCTTCGCATAACCTGTGCTGGATCGGACAAGGTATGTTAAAAGCTTTACACACAACAGGCACACCTACACCTTTCACATCATTGGATTTGGACCCAAACTCTCGCGCAAACAGTATCCTGCAGTGGTTCCCCAAATATTAGTGGTCAACCGATCATCTATCATCGTCTATCATCATCTATCAGAAAAGAATTCAACACGCTTTTCCTGGTTCGGCCACCAAAAAAGTTAGGATTCCCTACTCCCTACCCTCTGGTAATTTAACATAGCTATTGAACATGGTGATTTATAGTGGATTTACCCATTGAAAATGGTGGATCTTTCCATAGTTATGTTAACGTTTACCAGAGGGTACACCCTGCCTGGGCCTCACAGCCTCTGGCCATCCGCCTAGCCTCACAGCCTGGGCCTCCCAGCCATGCAATGGCCGGTTTCACCATGCGATGCTTCCGCACGGGGAAGAGCCAAGGGCCCACGCACTTTGTCGCAGGCCACATGCCACTGCAGGCACCTGGCGCTGTCGCACTTAAATCAATGGGGTATAGAAGTTGTATCGCTACAGTAATGATTTATGTTCTAATGGGATGTTGATATAATGGGATGTTGATATAATGGGATGTTGATATCATGGGATACATAACTAAAAACTATGACACTAATCCCATCCGCCGTTCATATTGTTGACACCTTAAATCTGTGTAAATCCATCACTAAACCATGGGGAAGATGGTGAACCAATGGATGGATGAAAATTTTCCACAACCTGCATCCCCAGATGGAGGTTTCCAGAGTCATAGTCATGGGGCTACCCCAATAGCTGGATGGTTTACAATGGAAAATCCCCAACGAAAAAATGGATGATTTGGGAGTTCGCCCCATGAAAAGAAAACCTCCAGATGTTGGTTGCTATACTTCATCGTTGATGGTTTCATGAAAAAAGGGTCGCTGGCATTAGGAAAGCGAAAAGTCCTTTTGCAGCTTTGCCTGCTCAGCTATCAAATTTGATGGTTTGAGATGGTTTGAGCCTCTGCACTTGTTCAATCATTTGGGAGGCCTTGGAGTTTGCAAACAGGTTTCTGGTTTTCAGCCGGGACTCAATAATACCGACCAGAAATCAATAATTTGTGACTTTGCCGGCTGCAATCATTTGTGACTTTACTTAAGTTGGCAATAAATAAGTTTGAACCATTCCACAGAGAGGTCAAGATTCCTAGAATAATGATATAATCATTGAGAATCCCACTCAACCCAGAAGGCAGAAGCCCTATTGACTATGTGTAATTCTGGCTACATCCCAATCATCCCAAGGGTCAAATCCAGTTCTTGCATAATGTTCACCACTCTCTCGCCACTGGATCCTATTTCACTCCATCTTTGGTGGTGAATAAACCCATCAATCGAATCAATCCCATGAATAAAGCCTGATTTTCACCGGACCGGCCAAGCCCTAAAAATGGCCGTCCAGGTAGAAAAAACCATTGGAGCCTACCAAAAATCATCCCCAGTAGGGCTATAGTCAACAATGAACCCTGGATCTATTGAATCTATTGGGCATGAATACAATATCAAACAGGTCTGCTAGAAGGGCCGGGGCCCAGACATAAATTTCTTGATAATTCCATCTAACTACAGATCACCATGAATCCAACACTTAGCGTGGTTATTTCAACCAACTGATCATAAGTCAACTACCAATCCATATCAATCATCCATTGTGCTTGCGTAAATCAACATTTTCCCATAGCTTTGGTGGTTAAATCATGTAAAAAAACACCTAAAAATCAGATGTTTATACATGTAAAACACCTAAAGTCCCAATTTTTCCCATAGCAAAATGGTGGTTAAGTCTCCATGTTTCGAGTGGCGAACCGCGCGAAGCTCGCCTGCCACTGGAACGATGGCCGTGCGCACCGCCTTCTGCCTGAGGCAGGGGTGGTAGCCGCCCCCCATGGTTTTTGCTAAAACTTCCAATTGGTTAACAATGGTTCATGACACTCTTACTAGATATTCATGGTTCTTGATGGGCCCCAAAAAAAAATGGTGATTAGTGATTAGTGATATTAATAACATGTAATAACTATTATTAATATTACAAAGTAAGGCCCCAAACGCTAGCGAAGTCGACGCAGATAGCCTGGGTGTTTTTTTCATAGCTGCGGGATGGCCATCCTCCATGAGTAATCCACGACCATGGCGCAGGCAATGGGGATATGATAACAGTAGAAAGCCCAAGATTCGCAGAGATCATCACTAGGCAAATGTTAGTTTGGGATATAATGATAAATGGATTCGCATATATTCCATGGATAAAGGGGAGAAACCATCAATTCTTGGTTTAAGTACACTGCCATAGACCACCAATTGGGGCTGTTTTGTTTTTAACCAACTCAGAACTTGGGGAGGGGGGCCACATTGACTGTGTACATCAAGGGAAGGGGCGTCTTTTTGCAGAACCACCCCAACAGTTTGTTGCTTCAATCTCACTAATGTTTGAACTGATTGAGTTTGAATCCTCGCTGGTTCTGTTACCAAGTTCATGTTTGTCTTTGGTTGTGAGAAATCATTGCAAGGCATCCCTCTCCAAAGACTCCAAAACAACTCAAAAGAACACAGATACCATCTGATCCCTCAACGTTGCGTTGAGACCCTACACCTACTTTCCCAGTTCGATTCAGTGGTTTTTTCATCAGTTTTATTGGGCAAGTTATGTATGGAATATCCTCATCTACCTATATATATATATACCATCTGGTTATGACATTCACAGTTCGCCATGGAAAGATCCACCATGTTTAAGAACGGTACCCTCTGGTAATTTAACATAGCTATTGAAAATGGCCATTTATAGTGGATTGTCCCATTAAAAATGGTGATTTTCCATTGTTATGTTAGTTTACCAGAGGGTAAACCTCTATTTCGATAAATGGGCCATCGTTTCATAACCATGGCAACCGGTTTTACCCACTGGGATGATCTCAAGAGATCGCCAAGGCACTTGGGGATGGTTAGCTTCAAGGGTTCCATGGCCATGGACTTCACGATCTTCATGACCTCCTCCTGGCAGGGGGACTCAACGGTGCAAATGCGGTGAGCTCTTGAAAAAAAAAGTTGTTATCCTTGTATGTTAACATAGGTGTATGTCATGCATACATATATATACATATATATATATACATATATATATATATACATACATGCATATAAATATACATACATGCATATAAATATATGCGTGAAAATATGCATACATAATTCTGTATGTATATATATACATATATATGTATGTACATGTGTGTGTATGTATATGTGCATCTATATATTATCACATGAGATACATGTGTGTATATATATACATGTGATTGAAGAATGCAATGTTTGCACGTGCAAACCATATGTCCTGACCCTTGACGCATTGCGCATTGCGAAGGGCCATTCCACTTGCTCGGCTTCATGGCTGAATTCAGATACTTAAAATGATGGATCCCCAAGTCACCATGGGTTTCGATACTAAATTGGTCTAATTCTGGATAGTGATTTGGAGGTACCCCCCCATTTTAGCAAGCCTCCATATACAGTATATATATATGTCATGTCGTATCCATTGATAGAGTATTTCCAGAGAAAAAAACAGAAAAAAAAATATTTCCGAAAAAAAAAATATTTCCAGACAAAAAAAGAGATGGATTTCCCATTGCCAAGTTCGATATTTCCAGAAACTCAGCCACTTCCCCTGCCTGGTCCGCCTCAGACTTGCACACCAACTGTGCGCTGCCATCGCCCTGGGAACCCACCTGAAAATGCGACGGCCGATGGCGAAACGGCCCCAAGGCCACTTTTAGCTACCGACTGTGGTGATCATGGTACCATATCTTACCACCCTCTGGTAATATAATGTACCCTCTGGTTATTTAACATAGCCATGGAAAATAGCCCATTTATAAATGGTTTGCCTATTAAAAATGGTGATTTTCCATTGCTATGTTAAATAACCAGATGGTAATGTAATATGATATCATAATTGGGGATGGCTTATAACTTATCATATGCTCTCCTGCTTGGAGCAGATCTATATGGCAGTTTCGGTCAGTTTTGGTCAGTGTGATCTGCTCAAATGTACCCGGCCTGGTAAACCAGTTTGCTATTGAAAATGGTGATTTTCCATAGCTATGTTAAATTACCAGAGGGTAAATAATTTTGGCTTTTCAACTTTCAGGGTTTCCGACAATTTTGAAATATCCACTTGGCTGTTTCACTGTTTCCGGAAACCCGCATCCTGTCCTGGAAAGAAACAAACAAACAGTTTTGGACACACACATATGTCCAGAAATGTGGGATCTATCACAATAAGCCATTTCCAAGTTATCATCCAGTTATGTCCGCAACACTTTTGCCGGTCACAAATGTCAGCCACAAAACCTCTTGGATGAATCAGCGAAGTGAACGGTTTACAATGGAGATTGCGGTTTTGGATGCCTACATCCCATTTTCAACGACAAATGTTAGTAAGGCAATGTCATGAACCAGCCACATAAATTGATGATTGGAATCCTCATAAACATCAAAACATGGTGGCTAGTCGTTGGGCATGGTGGATCCTTATTTTTTACCATTCAGCAAAGGATTTTCCATGACATTTTTACCATTGGTGGAGCCAGCAGCCAGGGTATCCCCCAGCGAAAAATCCTCCGGGGATCCCAGCGCCCTTGCCACCAGTGATGTGTCTTTGAAGGGCTGGAAATTCCAAGAGCCGATGTAAGGATGGAGCCTGGCGAGCCGACTCAACTCAGCCGAAGATATTGAAAGATCCACCATTTTATAGCTGGGAAAATCCACTATTTCTATGGTGATTTTCAATAGCAAACTGTTTAAATTACCAGAGGGTATCCATTGAGTTTCAAATATGTACTGCAAGATATCTGTAAGATTCTACAATTCTACAGGCGATCCCCGAAAACAACTGGCCAACATCAGTCACCACATCAGTCACCTTCAACTCATGGGGGCATAGCGGTACGGCAATCTCATCCCAGCGCGCTTGCGCTTTGCACATGGCCTGGCTGACGTCGTGAAAAACGCCGACGTCAAACCCCCAGGCTTTGATCATCGGGGGCAAACATGGGCTAGAAGTCTACAAATAAACCTACCTCCGTTTTCATGATTGATACCATGGATAATTACCATTTATGATACCATCTTCCCATCATTTATGGTAATTCTTGGGACCAAAAATTTTCAGACACACTTGAAGGGTGGGTCGAGCCGCCAGTCCCAAGTGGTTTCTACGTTAAAAAAACAGATTATGGCAGCTTGTAATGCGGCTTTCAAAAAACCTGCTCTTAGATCCCCATCTTTTGCATTGTGAATGCCATGAAAGATCTCCATGAAATCATTAAAATTGAATCCGCATTTCTAGTGGTCAAATCCACATATTTATTGATAGTTAAATCACCATGTCTAATGCTTAAGTCATCAACATGTTTAATGCTTGAATCACCATGATTTAACGGGCAAATCACCACGATTCAATTGTTGAAACCCAATGTTTTTAATGGCTAAAAATCATGGTTTTCATAGATAAATCACAATTTTTCACTGTTAAATCACCATTTTTCATGGTCAAATTTGCATTTTTCATGGTTTCATCACTATTCATCACCCTTTTTCATGGTTAAATCAACATTTTTCATGGTCAAATCAGCATTGTTCATAGATAAATCAACATTTTTCATGGTTTCATCACCCTTTTGCATAGTTAAATCAACATTTTTCATGGTCAAATCAGCCTTTTATATAGTTAAAGTCAGCATCATGCCCTGGCCCATCTTCCAACTCAGGTTTCCACACAGCTGGGATCGGCGATGGAATCGGGATCAGGCCTGGCCCAAGCGTTCGGCGGCCTTGCGCTCGTCCCGGTCGCCCAGGATCTCTTGCGCCTCTTGACCTGGGGAGATCGGGTGGGTTTTTTTCGTTCATATGGGTATGGGTCAATACCTATAGATACATTTTTAGTGGGATGAACATCCATAAATCCCAGCTATGACTTGGGGTTCACTAGGTACCAGGGTTTTGACCCATCCCCATATGAGAGAAACCCAATGAACCATCCATCATGAACTTCAGGATGGGCCCCCAAGATAGCTAAGTTGCCTTGTAAGTCTTAAGTGGCTGATTTCTATGGTTTATGGTAGATATAACGAACTAGCTAATGGGTTATAAACAGCTAATGTTTCTGGTACCCCTGGTGAACATCAAAATAGCTGGTAAATCGATGATGTGACTTTTAAGGATGTTTATGGTAGATATAACGAATTAGCTAATGGGGTGAAACTAAACCAACAAACATAACTGAGGGGCACTATCATGTATATAGTAATATATGACTAGTAGCCTTTGTTAAACTAACAGTTCGCTATGGCAAATATGGAAAATCACTATTCTAATAGGTAAATCATCGAGCTAAATGGTCCATGTTCCATAGCTATATTAGTTGAATGGAGGGTAATCATTAGTAATATGAAATATGACTAAGAATCATGATATATGATTATAATATATTATACCCTCTGGTAAACTAACATAACTATGGAAAATCACCATTTTCAATCGGTAAATCCACTATAAATGGCCATGTTCAATAGCAAACTGTTAAATTACCAGAGGGTAATGATGGGTAAATCATGATATTTCACTGAAACTTGCCGCCAGCTACTGGGATGATGTTCCCATTTTATAGGTGATTTATCGATATTTATATGATGATGTTCCCATATCCATATATATATATACATATTATATGCCCATTTAATAACAGGGGATTGGTTATATATATATTCCATGAGTTTCCATGAACAGTCTACATGATATCCCCATATATCCCCACATGGTTCCTGGATCTGCTGAAGATCAACGGATAAATTCCACGACTACTGGGGAATCTATAGGGGAAGATGTTTTGTTCTGGGGGTTCCTTAAGAAAATCCCCAAGTCTTGGAAAAAAATCCGATGGGGGTTCTTCATGTTATTTTTCATGTTATTTTTTGAAAGTGGGAATGAAATCCCAAGAAAATCGTCTTGGATGTCATATCGAGTGACTCATAGCAGCACCCTTCACTTTGGAGTGGTTCATAGACACCAAACTTCAATTTCGGCAGGTGTCTTCCCATTTCTTTGCGTGTCTCAACAAATGTCCATTCCCGCTTGGGGTTTCCATATCTTAAGAAACCCTCTCTATCCCTGTTTGCAAGATAAATTGTGGTACCCCCTTACACTTAGCCTGGTGACACATCTCTTGGTTGATTTCACCAAGCAGTGAGTGCAAGGCTTTGTCCACGTCGCGCCGGGGAAAGGGGTAGGCCTGATGCAGTCCCCCTGGGTCCCCCTGGATTCGAGGAGGTGACGCTTCGATCAATTCCTATGGTTCAAAAGTCGACCAAAATCTACGGTATTATATCTGGTTGGTGGTTTCAACCCCCCTGAAAAGTATGAAAGTCAGATTGGATCACCATCCCAACTATTGGGGAAAATAAAAAATGTTTAAAACCACCAACCAGATATAGTTTGGAATCTGACAGGTAATGAGACCCCCCTGAAAAAGGGGTATTTCCGTGTCGTCCCAATTTCGGGAGTGCTGAAGTCTTATCCATCACCTGAGACTTGAGTCCAAATCCTTGTGTCTGATGATGCCCCTAGACTTCAATGCTTATTCACATGTTCATCATGTTCATTCATTTTCCCAACGATTTCACGGTCACATGGAGGTATAAAATGGTATAAATCCCAGCCCAAATCCCGGTGCCCTGATGCAGATCCAGATGGCGCCTCATTCAAACACTTCAGGATCTCTTTGGTATCCTGGCTCTGCGCTGTCAGATGAGTCCCGGGGCCCCCAAGTGGGAACAAAAGAGACGAGACTTCGAAGGCGGTAGACGTATGCGACGAAACCCATGGGTTTCTGAGAAGTCAGTTGGTTACAAATGCCTAGTGAACTGTTCTATACGATGGATCATTCTCAAATGTACAAGTTATGATGTGATCAACCAAAAAAATAAGAGGCTTACAGGCTTGACAACCCTCAAAACCAGGCCCGGCATAGCTCTATCTGAGGGGCCCAGTTCATAGGCCATTTTAGTTTTTTGCCAATAAACCAGGAAGGCCTATAGCTATCAACTAAACATCAACCAACATCAACGAAAAAAAACATTGATAGTCTCCCGATCTATTTTCTTCATGGTACCCATTTAATATCAGACATGATCCAAAAATCCATCCCCCTTCACCCATCGTCTCCCATCGCTCCTTCTTGGAACATAGGTCCACCACCACCATGTAGATATTGGAGGCAGCTCGGACTGACTCCGTGGAGAGCAGGTCCGAGTCGAAGGTCATCTTGGTGACCTTGAGCGTATGGAAACCTCCCATTTGTTTCAAGGGAAAGCTCCCCATTTTTTCAAGGGAACATATGTACCCAAAAAAAAAAACGGTGGTTTAAAAGAAAGATACGTCCCGTGCCAACTTCTCTCACCAAAAGCTGGTTGGCCTTCGATCCTTTTGCCCCGGACGAGCTCACGCCAGTGCGGTGAAAGAAAGATAATTAGATGGATAGATGGATAGAGATAGATCCAGAGACAGAGACACATACGGAGATATGAAAGCCAAGATGGAAGGGGCCAAGATGGGCCAAGTCTTACAGTACGTCCGACTCCCTGGATCGAGTTCATTCCCATGCATTCCATGTTTTAATGAAACCATCATTTTTGCTGGTTGCTATCCGAAAATTGGTCCATATCTATCCATATCTGGTATCCCCAGTGTTTGTGAACATCTCCCTATGCTTGTCGTTGTAGTTGCATCCCGAACACATGTTGATTTTTCTTATGTGTTTCTTGATTCAACACCGATTGTTGTTGCTGCCCTTGTTGTTTCGGTTGTGGTTGTGGGAGTGGTTGTGGTTGTGGTTGTGGTTGTGGTTGTTGCTGTTGTTGTTGCTCTTGTTCTTGTTCTTGTTCTTGTTCTTGTTCTTGTCGTCGTCGTCCTGCTGGTTGTGCTTATTGTGCTGCTTGTGCTGCCTGTGCTGCCTGTGCTGCTTGTGCTGCTTGTGCTGGTTGCGGTTGTTGTTGCTAAATTTACGTGGATTTACAGTAGGTGGTTCATATCCCCAATTATTCGATAAGTCTCGCAACCCTATTTTTGTAAGTTCAGAGATGTTCGAAGGTCAACCACCCTCCATTTTGGTTCGCCAAGAAGAAAATACCCATCTCCATTTTCCACGCGGGTTTGTCAAGAAATTAGATATATCTCTAAATCCACTGGTTTTAAACCTCATTTTCCCACTTGCAAAATGGGAATGACCTGCGGGCCTGCGCCCGTTTCAAACCAACCTCAAGTTGCTGGTCATGTATCATGTATCCAAGTATGGATATGAATGATATGGAAAGTATCGAAAAATGACTGGCCACGTGATTTCTATATTGAAACTGGTCCTTTTTCCATTTGAAGAGCCACAAAAAATATCAACACATTAGATCAGTTGCTTCAGAAGCCGACCAACGGGACGACCACTCAAATTCTGCCGCAACAGACATTCGCTTTTTTTCCGTTCCTGTTTTCCGGACAAACAAAGATGGGTTTTCTATGGTGTTCCCCACTTTTTCCTATCTTTTTCGTGGGTTTTCCCCATGTTTCCTGTTGTTTCCCATGGTTTCCCCATCTTCACCATTGAAACCAGCACGGTTTCCCAGGGATTTCCGCCGCGGCACCGCGCGGCCAAAGGCTACGCACTGATCCATCCGTCCACAGCGCGAAGGCGTCTGAATCTCACCGCGGTAGGCGATGTCCATCTCGCCGTGCACGGTGAGTTTCAGGTCCTGGGGGACAAAAACCCAAGGGAAATCCAAGGGAAAAGCCTAGGAAAATGCCATGTTTGATGTAAATTGGTGATAAATCGCTTGGTGAACTAGGCTTCGTGGGTATAACGAACTAGTTCATGGATGTTCTGTAACGGATCCTAATGGTGTTGAAGAAAGATGTCACGAACGGTATAACGAACGTGTTTAGATGGTGTCGAGATGGTATATGGTGTTGACATGGTGTTTGGATGGTTTTGAGATGGTGTTGCTACCAGAACCCGGTATGGTGTTAAGGTCACCTAGTTAACACCTAGTTAAGGGGAATATAATATGATATAACCTTAAGTTGGTCCACATAACGTGGTGAACGATGTGGGTCCATTCTTTTTGGAAGGATATAACGAAGCTGCTACGAAAATCATTCGCCGTTGGGATCCGGGGTAACTATTGATATCACTAGTGACTAGTTGTTTGAATCACAATTGCAGTTAGTTAAACATAGTTAAACATAGTTAAACCATATCAATCTAGAATCTCGTGAATTCTAGTTGATATCATTGAGCACGTGCAAGAGATTAGCAATTTTGTCTTGAAACCATCACCTTCTCATGGTCCCTGCAGCACCCCGGCTACCGGTCACAACTCTCTCTTCACCCAGGAGCGTAGAGCATGTTCAGAGACCGCACGATCAACACGCAGATGGCAGCTGAGGAGGATAAACCCTTCCTGGACGGACGACCAGGAAATGAACCATTCGCTTGGTGGCAGCGTATGGTATTCTAATTGGTGGTTGAGCCCTACCCCCCTGAAAAATATGATTTCGTCAATGGGAAGGATGACATCCCATATATTATGGAAAATAAAAAATGTTCCAAACCACCAACCAGTATTTGTTGAGTTAAAAAAATCATGAAACCTAAGATCATCACTGAAATGTGAGTTTTTCTAAAGACCTTTCGCAGCCAGTCAGGTTCGGTACCTGAAGATAAATTGCCCAAAAAAATCATGGTTGACTAAGGTTGACTATTAGTCATGCCTCATTAAATGATGACATTACAATGTTTTAAATATTTTTGTGGTATGCAGTGCCCAGACACAGCCATTCTAAGAAACCCTGACTCCCGCTGAGGATCTTGATCGGCAGATCGGACTTGTAGTTCACCTTAACCAGCTGAGTGATTGAACCCCTGACAAGATGTGAAAGTCATCTTTAAGACATCAAAAAATAATCCTCGTAGTCCTTTTTTGTCCAGAACTATCTGATATCACTGATATCAGATATCTGATATAGTGATGATGGTTTGGATGTTTTTGTCAAAAAAAACTTATCATGTTTCCTCTACTTCTGCACAGTTCAACATAGGACGTAGGAAAACCCTGCGAAACCAACATTTGAAAAAAAAATAACACAATTCGTCGCTTGCGGCTCTGAAAGTCCGCAGTGCCAAATCTTTTGAAAATATGGTAAACCCAATTTCATTGTGTTGTTGTGTTTACCACAGTCAAATCATGTTTTACAAACTGCTGAAATTGATGGGTGATTTTAAATACGCACCCAGGCACGCTGTTTGTGCCTGTGTGATCCTCCAAAAATCCTATCAAATCGTAGCATCTCCGCACCTCTAATCCCCTCCCGGGGTACCAATGGCATTTCGACATATTTCGACCCTCACCAGTCACCAGGTCGGTCATGGCACTGGGACAACATCATCCCAACACTGTTTCGAACATCATGGCTGTACCCTCTGGTAATTTAACATAGCTATTGAAAATGGCCATAGAAATAGTGGATTTACCCATTGAAAATGGTGATTTTCCATAGTTATGTTAGTTTACCAGAGGGTAACCACCCATTTGTTGGGTGCCAACCCGCCACCTGTTGGTGACGACTTCTGCGCACGGTGACATGCAGAAAGGTCTTCTGGAACTCATCTGAATTTCTTCCACCGAGTCAATGGGAAAACCGTCCGTCCGTTGTGCTATTTAAAAATTCGGCCTGTAAAACGTGGACGTGGATCATGATGTTTAATAGTGGCTTAATTCCTTGTGGGTAAAATCCTCTTCGAAAATTCCAGATCAATGCCATTGGTCCAAATCCCGATGAAATCGGAACTGGTTGGTCACTGGTTGGTCACATCCGCATCCGCTCTCAAACCTCAACTGTTCCTGCTACCAGCCAGTCCCAGTCACGATTTCGGCTCCCCCGACGCGAAAATGTTTGCCCAGCTCCAGTACGCAGCCTGGGCGCCGACACCAATGCCTTTACCAGGCCGGGTGGCAAACTGAGGTACCCTGCATGGCTGGAAAAAAAACTGATTTATAGATGATTTTCCCCATTAAAACCTCCATTTAGTTTGGGGATTTTCCAACCAACGATTACCAAACAGTTTTCCCCACAACAAGGGCCGCATTTTCATCCGGCCCTTCGGGGGAAGTGTAGTAGAAACAGTAGCTTCGCAGCCCTGCTGCCAGCAATGTTTGCGTTTATTGTTGGTTGTATATCCCATTGTATTTCCCTTATATTCGAATGGAATGGTTGGTCAATCCACATTATAGATCCCTTTTAATTTGCGATTTTTAAATCACCATCTATTCCCATGATAGTCCCATGCAGTTTCCTCAAAAATACATAGTTCGGGTTATAAATCCGCTTGTATTCCCATGTCGAATGGTGAAATTCCCCATTTTTGATGGTTGAAATCCACATGACCGCCGTGGGACCAGCGATATACGCGAAGATGGAGGAGGACTGTGCCACCTGCCGTGGGATCCCAAGGGTGATCTGTGGAATCACGAAAGTTCGTTTCACTTCTTGTGGATATATCATGTATAGATAGATAGATAGGATAGGATAGGATAGGATAGGATTAGATTAGATTAGATTAGATTAGATGATAGATAGATAGATAGGTAGACAGATAGACAGATAGACAGATAGACAGATAGACAGATAGACAGATAGACAGATAGACAGATAGACAGATAGACAGATAGACAGATAGACAGATAGACAGATAGACAGATAGACAGACAGACAGATAGATAGATAGATAGCTAGATAGGTAGATAGATTAGATAGATGGATAGATAGATGGATAGATGGATAGATAGACTGATAGACAGACAGACAGACAGAGATAGATAGATAGATAGATGGATAGATAGATGGATAGATAGACAGATAGACAGACAGACAGACAGAGATAGATAGATGTATAGATGGATAGATAGATGGATAGATAGACAGACAGAGAGAGAGATATATATATCTATAGATAGACAGACAGACAGACAGACAGATAGAATGAATAATAGATTACAATAGATAGATAGAACACGATAGATAGATAGAATACATTAGAGTAGATTAGATTAGATTACATTTGATTAGGTTGAATAATGATTAGATTAGACTATATAGATTTAGATTTAAATTTAGATTGGATTTAGATTTAGATTTAGATTTAGATTAGATTAGATTAAGATTGAGATAAGATTAGATAGATTAGATAGATTGGATAGATTAAATAGATTAGATAGATTAGATAAATAGATAGATAGACAAATAAGATAAAATAAGATAAAATAAGATAAAAATAGAATAACACAATATAAAATAAGATAAGATACGAAAAGATAAGATAAGAAAAGGAAAGTAAGATAAGATGAGATAAGATGAAATAAGATTAGAGTAGATTAGAGTAGATTCGATTCGAGTGACGGACGGATAGATAGATGGATCGATAGATAGATTAGATATATGTATACTGATCGGGATATCCATGTATGTATATATATATATATGTAAATGTACATATGGATGAATAGATGGATATACATGGATGTGTATATATGTATGGATGGCTGGATCGATGCATGGATACATGCATGGATGCATGGATGCATGGATGCCTGGCTGCATGGATGCATGTATGTAGGTGGGTAGGTATGTATGCATGTATGTATGTATGTATGTATGTATGTATGCATGTACATGGATATGTGTATATATACATATACACTATGATATTGATGAATATTATATATATATACATACTGTTGATTGTGGGAATATATATATATGTGGATATACATCTATAATATATATATATATCCATAAATATATTTCCATAAATATATAAATATGTGGATGTGTTGATATTGTGTATACATATATATGTCGATAGATGTAATATATAGAATATGAATAAAATATGAATCTATATATATATATATACATATATATATATGTATATGTATAGAGATATATGAATATATGAATACTGTATAATATATAAATATTTGAATATATGGGTTTAAACATGTATATATATATATATACATATAGACATATATATATACGTATACATATATACATACACTGATACATGTGGATGTGTACGTAGCCGAAGAAAGTTCGCGACTGAGAAGAGTCTTGTCTTGAGCAAAAAATCTCAAAACATAGACATGCAATCACCCGAAGACCATTACCCTGAAGCTTAGATATAGGTCTCTGTCAACCCAGCTTTTACATATCATATATATATATATGTATATATAATATTGTTTATCGGTTATTCTGTGTATATTATATACATATCATATAAAATCATATATATATATACTATGTATCATATATCATATATTAAATATCATATATTATATATTATATACCACATATCACACACCATACACCATATATTATATATTATATACCACATATCACACACCATACACCATATATTATATAGTATAATATATCATATATCATATTTGAAAGGTCCCACAGAGCGGTGAAACTCACCTGCCGCAGATTCGTCGTGTCGTCCAGGTCCAGCTCGATGCTCTGGTCGTCCGAGGAGGTGTAACGCCTGGGGCACGTCGCAGCACGTCTCGGCACGTTGGAACGGTGGTTTGAGCCGCAAAATTGGTGTTTTATCCATGGGAAAACCAGGAAAACCCTAGGAAAACCCTAGGAACACCATAGGAACAAATTCGGAAACCATAGGAAAATGAGGACTAAACCATGGAAAATGGTGACATTTTATGGTATCAGCAGAAATCTCCGGTTTTCTTGGAGAATTCGATGGCTTATTTTTTGGGGGTGTGTCTAGAGATGGGGTAAACACCCCCAAGACAGAGAGATCTGTCCACAATGATCAGCAACAGTTGTAGGTGTGTCGAGCAAAATCACCCTGCATTCTCGAGTGTAGAACCACAAAAAATGAGGGTCAAACCGTCAAACGGTCAACAAAATGTGGATATTCCAACAAAGAGAACACACAGTCTTCCAGTTGTGTCTGGTTACAGAAATCGTGTTGGCTGATAAGAGCTATGAGTTCTCTATGAGAGCTATGTGGATGATAACTTTGCTTGCCAGAACCTAACTGATTGGTATGATATTCCAAGAGAGTAGTATCATAACCGGTTCAAAATAGTAGGGATCCCAAAATAATCTGGGAGACATGAAGGATATGACCCATCCAAAGGCAGGCTTGTGGTCACAAATGTTGAATGCTTCCGCCATGAGAAAAGGGGGTCAATCTATTTTCGGGAAATGCCTGTTTTACGAATCCTACATACAGATCCCTGTTACTTTCAAGAACTGTCCGTTTCGTGGGCTGAGTCAGAATCACTCATCAATCTTGGGATGTTTCCTCAGCTCAACCCACCTGAACTACGATCTAGTCATCATGGCCCCCAAACTCAACCAGCATTTTCATGGAGAATCCTCGAACAAAATGAGGATTTTCCAGCCATGGAGCTACCAGAGTGTCATTACTGATTCGCCCCTCCTTGGACTCCCAGATCTGCACGTCCCAGCAGCAGTACCCGAGTGTTCCCAGACGTCTTGCGGGCACGGGCATAGAGGCCTGGCGTAGAGACTGGGGATGTATTGTAGATACCCTCTGGTAAACTAACATAACTATGGAAAATCACAATTTTTAATGGGAAAATCCACTATAAATGGCCATTTTCAATAGCTATCTTAGTTTACCAGAGGGTATATCATGATATGGGGGGTTCTATAAATGGGGATGGGGATACCCCAAAATGGAAGATTTACATTGGAAAATCCTATTAAAATGATTTGGGGGTACCCCTATTTTCGGAAAGCCTCATATATCGAACTCGTCACCTGGGGTTATACACCAACCATGTTTGGGCCAACTCAAATGGCATTGGAAGAGGATGTTCCTGTACTTTTTGGATGTGAGAAATTGGAGAATTGCCTCCAAGTTTCGGGTTCCAGCCTGTTGCTAACAGCAATTCTTCAAGCATGACACCGGGTATCTGTGTTGAAAGCCAGAATGTTTTCCCTGAAACAGATGCTTTCCGCAGGTGATCTTCCGCACAATCAGAAATCCGCCTTTTCTTAATATCTAACATGAATATAGCAAAAACACAACTACATATATTATATCAATCATATAGTGTAAATTTACTACCAACAAGTCCTCATATAGTCCCCCAAACATATTGGATAGTATAATCATGGAGGTTCCCATTTAGTGTCATCATCCATATAATATCCGTTTACGTGGGATTGATGAGTATAATCATCAATAAAATCCTATATTATATACACACTATCAATATCATATCCTATATCATATCCTATGATCATTGATATTGATGATTATGTTGATGATTATCCTATATCTTACTATTACCCTCTGGTAAACTAACATAACTATGGAAAATCACCATTTTAATGGGTAAATCAACTATTTCTATGGCCATTTTCAATAGCTATATTTGTTTACCAGAGGGTAAATCCCATTAAATCCCATTAAACCACCATAAACCCTCATGAAAGCAGCATTTTCCTATGATAACCCATTAAAATCATATCCTATGATCATCATATTATAATCCCCTAATATCATCATCAACCAGGAACTCCAAGGCAGCCTTGATCGGTGCCGCACACCAACGCGCAGCCAGGCACCACTTCAGAGTTAAAGCGTCGATAGCCTTTCGCAGCTTTTGGTGAAAAAGCTGCCGGGCTATGGCCAAACATTCTGATTCAACCATTGGACCATCAAAAACTAGGGGAATTGTGCGTTCACCATCAAAAAATCAGGTGGTACGTAAAATTTTGGTTCAAAACTACAATAACTGCTGGGTTGCGGATTTCTCTACAGTTGGATGGCTTATCAATTGTCATCATAACTTATCCCTGGGGTCCACCTTGTTGGGAGATTCCAGTTCCAATCGCTTCCAGGATAAATGGCTTAAGGCTATGCTTCAGGACTAATTTGCCAGAAAAATAAATGGCATAAGTCAAAAGAAAAAAGTTGATGGCTCCATTTACAGCTATTGAAAATGGCCATAGAAATAGTTGATTTACCCATCAATAGTCGTGATTTCCCATAGTTTTTTGTATGTTTACCAAACAGCTATTCTCTTGGTGACTTTTCTTGGCCACCACCATTTCCACGTTTAGCGCCTGTGGTGAACACTCTTCGACATGTCGATCATAGGGTGGTCTCCCAGTGAGAGCGGTATAGAATACATGTGTGTATATATAACATATTCCCGTATGACATATGCATGTAAGTATATATATAATACATATATAACATTATATGTATATACAAATAACACATATCATACACAACATATGTGTATATATAATGTATAACTTACATGTCATGCGGGTAAAACAATAACAAACCACCCATTTGGGAATAAGTTATAGGACCTATTTATGGTTATTCGGTGATGGTTTATTCTTGTTTTACCCACATTACAGTGGATAATAATGGGATATAACTGGGATTATCATGGATATGTAGTATATAATGAATAACTTACGTATATATGTATGTATATGTATTACTAACATGTATGTTTCGATCTATGAAGCCATGAAAACCTGGTAACCTCGCTCGGCTCCGTCGCTTGCCGGGCCAGGCTCGCCTCCCGCCCAGTCGGAATGCTCCCCGAAGAGGCAGATCCGGCCCGTGACGAAGATCTCAACGCTCCTCGGTGGGACCAACGGTTGACGACCCCTGGCTTTTCTGGGGATCTACCCTATGGTTATAACTAACAGTTCGCCATGGTTTTTTGATGGCCCATAGAAATAGTTGGTTTACCGAACTTAAAAATGGTGATTTTCCATGGCGAACTGTTAGTCATAACCAGATGGCAATGGGAAAGTGACGGGACAATGAAAATGGGAAAATTCATGGGAAACTAATAGGATATTTCATGGGATTTTTTATGGGAGCACCCCATTGGATATCATGGGGATATCATGGGGATATGATGCACCTACCTGAGGGTGCATCGGACTGGGGTTGGTTTTATGGCCTACCATGATTATGGGTGTATGATGGGGATATCATGGGAAAAACATCAATCAATGGGGATATCATGGTGATCTGGGTATAACTATGGGATATAACTACTTAAAAGTATTTTATATAGTTTTATGGGTATAACTATGGGATTCTACTCCCCAGAAGTTGAGGTAGGCCCCAATAACTATGCTGAAATCTGTCGTTTCTCTGCACACCCAAGTAGATGGAGGGTTTTACCATTTAAAATTGTGATGTCACAATTGGAAATTGAATAGAAAATTGGATTTGATGGTGATACTATTGGATCTAATGAGGTATAAAACCAACCATTTTCTGGGGGTACAATGTGATATACAACCATAGTAATATGATATGCGCGTGTGTCTGAAAATGAATTATACCTCCAAGTGGTCATTTTAGTAGGGAAAATGGTGATGAACCATCAAATGTAGGTGTCATTTATATCGATATTAAATAATTATGTATACAACATATTATATATATATATTATATTGGAATTGCTTGCAGGTGCCCTTTCAAAATATACAAATCCCCAATAGATTCCTCAGACTATGGAGTCACCACGAAACAATTACAAAAGACGTCAACAAATCCAGGATGGCTGTAGGAAGATGCCTACATGTCTTTTAGGTCGACACATAGTTCGTCACTTGGGATCAATTTTGTTCGTCATGCCAAGTGCCAAACGAGTTCAGCAAACTGTGCAACTGCAAGAAACATTCACGGACTGGAGAATTTTGGAATCATTACCAAAGCACAAAACATCAACCGAACTCACGGTTGGTTTCACAAATTCTAATTGATGAACCCATCAATTAGCAAGTCCTCTTTCAGTGGGTTCTACCCTTTTTGAATATTTGCATATGGCTTAGAGCCATGGCGAGTTCACCAGTTGCTGCCATAATCCTCCAAGAGGTCACCATCAATGAGGTCACCATCACCACATTGGCCCTCACCGAGTCGCTCATCACCCCCCGAAGGACTCGCAGCCATGGCGAGTCGAGAAGCGACTAAGGAACTGATGTCAATGACTGTGGATCCGATTCAAATTTCGGTGTCCCCACCCCCAAAAAAAAACAGGAATTAAATAAGTGCGTTTCCGTAGGGATCCATAGGCTATGATTTATTTCCAATGTTTGTATCATTCCCATACCCTGATACATCGACCATCACTCACACCGTCAATTCCAGGGTAGAATTGGCCCTGTTGCTATCCAAACATTGGGGTCTACTGCGAAGCCAATCTCGTGTGGCCTGGATCAGCTGACCACATGGACAGATACCTCCATAGACATCCAAACTGAACAAATCGGGATTGGTAAAATCCTGCAAAAAAAAGTTGTCCAGTTTTGAGGTGGTCAGCGGTCAATCTGTTGTTGGATTGCAGAATTCGCCCACGTACTCAATAAACGTTCCAAAAGCGAGCTTGGACCAGTCGATGGGCATGGTCATTCTGACAGATGAAAAGAGGATTGTTGAATCATGTTGAATCCTCAGAATTGATCCTGAAACAGGGTTCTTGGGCCTTTAAAATTCAATCCATCAATTTTGGATCTCTTGTATCCAATTTTGCAGTCCTGGAATTTGAACGACAGCTGAGCGCCTAGGATTTTACAAGCATCACCTCCGATTTGGAATGGTCATCCCATCTGCATTGCGTCCTCTGAAAGTATGTCAACCCCCCAGTTGCCCTGATGTATCTCAGAAAGCCCATGGAACCCATAAAGCCAAAGAGGAAAATCAATGGGTTGTTATTCCCGAGTTAGAACTGTATCTTTTTAGACTCATTGATAATCATCAGAGCCACCACAAAACACCACGCCCACCCGTGGCACCAGATCAACCGATTCGTTGTTGGAGGGCACAATGAGGCACTCTCGGTCGAAAAGGACCTGCTGAAATTTAGCCACGAGGTTTGGTTTCTTTCATACCTAAATTGATCTTCAGCCAATAGAGCAATATGTATGTCATATGTATGTCATATATATATATACATATATATATATACATATATATATATATACATATATATATATATACATATATATATATACATATATATATATACATATATATATATACATATATATATACATATGGGTAAATTATATGATAATGTTCATTAATCTGAAAATGCGGCTGGGGATGATTCCCCCAATCTCAGGAAACTCAAACTCCACGACTCCCATGGCTCTGTTCTTCCCGTGGGAGACCCGTCTGTTCAAGCTGGTAGCAGTCAGCAGTTCATGAAACAGCTACGGATTTGGGATCTGGTTGGTGGTATACCTACCCCTCTGAAAAATGATGGAGTGAGTAACAGTTGGGATGATGACACTCCCCATATATGGAAAGTCATAAAATTCATGTTCCAAACCACCAACCAGGGATCTATATATATATACATATATATATATATATACATATATATATATATATCTGGTGGGTCAGCTATAGCAAGAGATATATGAATATAGAATCACCCAAATGTCTGACCTTGGATCTCGTACCTACGAATTATTTCATCAGCCGGAAAGCCTTTCTACCACGCCAGGATTCTTTCCTTTACAATCAATACTTTCTTGTTTTGCTTGGCCTATGTTCTTGCAACGCATTATTTAACTTCAAACCCTGAGGCGTTTTAATTTCAATGGACTCTAAGGATTGGTACTGTCACTTTTTTGGGATTCGCCCGGCAACCCAAAAAACCTCAAAACACCAAAACGCCAACCTGGTAGGATTCGCTGGGCATCAACCTGGGCAACAAAAAAGTCACCCCAGAAAAGAGAGAAAAGTCATGATATATCTGGTTGGTGGTTTTAACTGGTTAATATATGGTTAATATATAATATGGTTAATGATCTTGAATAATATGGTTTATCAATGATTACTGGTTGGTGGTTTTAACCATCTTGAAAAATGATGGAGTTCGTCAATGGGAAGGATGACATCCCATATATGAAATGGAAAATAATCCAGTCATGTTTGAAACCACCAACCAGATATCTTTTTGGGCATGACTCAAACCAGTCAAACCAGGACTTTTTTGGAACTCATCAATTTCTTCCCTTCGACGCAAAAAAACACCTCTGCAGGTCCATTTTATCTCCGGCAGTTTTATGTGAAGACGAAGCAAATCCTTTCGAAATCTGCGCGACTCTCAAGTTGCAAGCAGCGTGGAACATACAAAAAATGCTGGAATCATGCGAAAGTTACATCCTGTTGAGAATCACAGCATCACAACATATATCAAGCTTCTTAGAACTTCTTGATCTCTGGACTGCTGAATCTCTAGGAAATGATCACATCATGTTGTTCTGTCTGTGGCAGGCTGCGCAGTTTACACACTGCATCAAATAATCGTATCTCCGCCCTGCCGACCAGCAAGAGCCAACAAAACGTGCAGCTACGCTGCCCAACAGTCCATGCCCAGCTTCAAACAAAGGTTCTCAAAAACACAAAAAGTTGAATAATTCAGGTTGCCCATTGTATTCCCACGGTATTCCCATGATATTCCCTATCCCAAACCTTACCATCTCTTCTTTTTTGTGCATGCGCTACACTTCGTTGCTCTTGGCGCCAGTGGCATGGGGCGGCCCCTCACCAGCTATCATCACAGAGCTGAGTGTTTCCCTGGTCCTGACGGAAACTCAGACATAGTGCCACTACCATGGCGCCCAGACACCGGGGTACAGTCGGTATAGTCCAATAAAAAAGCCATCAATTTACAGAAAATGATCCTTACTATTATTACCATATCATCTTACTATTACTATTACTATTACTATTACTATTACTATTACTATTACTATTACTATTACTACTACAAAAAATGAATACCAAAACCAAAATTCTTTTCATGGCCATGTCTGGGATGCCGGAATTTCACCGGCAGCATGGCTTGCCATCCCATCCCATCACCTCCCATGGCATCTTTTTCTCGTCGATGCTCTTGGGGCAGTTCCAGTTACAGCTATGATTTTAAAAGAAAACAGAGGTCTAGGGGGTTATAGTCAGTTATAGTTTTTGTAACTTGTATCCGATATATCCCAAGTTCCAGGTCTTAACTCCCAAGTGCGGGTCCTTGGGAAGGAAGCGGCCAGTGAAGTAGTAGTTGGAATGCAACAAGGGACCTTCGTTGGCGGAGTTGCAGGTGATCCTGGAAAGAGTCATTTGGGGTCTGAAAAAATTGGAGAATGATGATGAAACAGTGGATTTGCGGGGCAGTTGATGACCGACAAACCTCAGAAATGACATCAAGATGGCCCAAGAAAAATATGTTTCAGATTTTGGGGCACAACGGCAATGGGCAGCAACGTGACTTTGAAGACTACAGATGCTCACGCTACCAGACCTTGGGGACAGTCCTAGTTGCTTCCTCTTCAAACCTGTGACAACCTTCATCAACACAGTCCCAATGTCACTGGGATTGGTGGGAAAATCTACAGGAAACTGTGATTTCAACCTCCAAATATAGGGGCTTTCCTGTCCCATCATCTCTTGGACAACAGCCACGCCACAACCACGCCAAGGTACCGAAGCTTGTGATGAAGGTGCTCAGAATGATCTGAGGTGCCCGAAAGGTTTTTCAGGGATGCTGGAGATGTTCATACGATCAACATACATGACACAGTCATATGTATAGATACACGAATATTTACATGTTTTCCGTATCTCTATATTGATACAGATTGATACATATTGATACAGATTGATACATATTGATACATATTGATACATATTGATACACATTGATACATATTGATACATATTGATACAAATTGATACATATTGATACATATTGATACATATTGATACATATTGATACATATTGATACATATTGATACATATTGATACATATTGATACATATTGATACATATTGATACATACATATATATGTATATGTATTGCATGCATATATATATGTATTGCATATATATATATATTGCATATGCCACCATGTATCGATTTGATACACGTCCTTTTGTTTGTTTGCATATGCGTATGCATATGTATACACTTCATGAGCATGACCCCTATTAAAATAGCAACCTGACATGTCTTACCATGGAAAATCCTCTCATTTCCCAATTAAAATTGCCATTCTACATGTTTCATAATGGAAAGATCCCCTCATTTTTCGATCACAAACGTCACCTTAAAACATCCCTAAAAATGCCACCGGCAGGCGCCCCAGAACATGTACTCGGCAATGGGGCTGTGCATTTTGCACCTCAAGGCTGGCAGGGTTGGAAAATCCCACCGTGGCCGGAATTTCATGTTGGAAAAAGGGCAGATACCCGGCCTGGTTATGTTAACAGTTTGCTATTGAAAATGGCCCAGTCGAAATAGTTGATTTTACCATTAATAGCATGGTGATTTTCCATAGTTATGTTGGTTTACCAGAGGGTAATCTATAAATGGGGGAGGTGCGCCTTGGTTGAGTCCCGGAGAGTGTATAGGGATATTGGGGATAATTCAGATGGTTTTTTTTTCTCAAAACCATTGATTTTCGGTGACCCAGCTATGGTCCAGACCAAGAAATGCATCCATATCATCCCAAAATATCCACCATTGTCCCCTACCCTCTGGTAAACGTTTACATAACTATGGAAAATCACCATGCTATTAATGGGAAAATCAACTATTTCGACTGGGCCATTTTCAATAGCAAACTGTTAACATAACCAGGCCGGGTACCCATTTCCGGATGATTCTTCAGCAGCTTGACCCAAAAAGGCGATCCCAGCAGGGTGCCCCACATTGGAGTTTTTGCTCGTTAGACCCCATAAACCCAACAGATATATATGATATATCCACCATAAACCCAACAAATCAGTTTAATATAACCTAGTTATAAGATGTTATAAGATGTTATAAGTTATAGATATTTTTTTTATGTCGTCAAATTTCGCTCACCAGCTCACCATCACCCAGGACTCACACGTGAACTCCGCAAAGTCGAAGTGGTCCTGTGGCTGTCGTGTCATCTCCTATGAAATCATGGTGAGACGGGGGGCGTTTTTTATTTTGGGGGGATGGGATTATTCCATAGATGGTCCAAAAAAAAACGAGATTTCCAATGATTAAGGAAATTGGTTGGTATAGAGGAAATATTGGTTTTCTCTGTCACCCAAAAAAAAAGTGACTTGATTTTTAAAGCAACGGGAGTTAGAGAAACCAATTAGCTGTAAAGTCATAGGTCATCTATCAATGGGGCATGCCGGATGATTTACAATTCATGGCAATTTATGGCAAAAAACTCCTACAACCACCTGGCTGGGGATCTATGGGTTTGTCCTTCATGGATATCCGTAAATAATTCAAGTCGTGGGCTTCCTCCAAGACTGTCTATGTCAATGGATTGGTTTAAGGGAAAATTTACAGGAAAGCCACATATTTAATGGGAAAATCTATGGTTTCCTGTAAAATTTCCCTTAAACCAATCCAATCACTATGACTTCCTCCAGCTCGCCTCCAAGTTGTGTCCCAGTCGTGGCATGGAGCGGCTGGCAAATTGGCGCACGGGAAGCACCTCAGCGACTGGCTTCCCCAGTCTATGGGATATCCCCAATGATGTTCTACAATATACATAGTATGATACATATATATATAATTCTATAGTATATGTTATATATGGATATACAGAAAACTCACTTAATCATATAAACGTATAAAGCATGGTAGTTGCTGACTGGGATGCACATCGATGGATGTATTCGCTGTCACAATGGGAGAAGCATCAATGTACTGACATGTATCTACAAATGTGTATGTGGATAATCATAAAGGAATAGATGTGTATGTATACATATATATATATGTGTATATATATCTATAGGTATATATATATATATGTATATATATAGGTGTATGTATATATATATATAGGTATATATGTGTATATATATATGTATATATATATATATGTATATATATGTACGCGCAACGCCTGGGTTTTGCCCAGGCGTTGCAGCGCAGAGGTTTTCCATTCACAAACAAATGATGTTGCAAATTACCGTAATTCCTATGGGGAAAATAACAAAGGTACTAGGGACTATTAAACAAACAAGGTCAAAACACCCGATATTCCTATGGGAAAAACAAAAACGGCATAACATTTGAAATTCCTATGGGAAAAACAACAAAGGTACTAGGAAATTTTAAACTCTCAAATCGTGAAACTTAACATTCAATTAGGAAGATCAACAAAGATATTAGGGAATATTAAACTCCCACCCCCGTTAAACCTTAAATTCCTATGGGGAAAACAACAAAGGTACTAGGGACCATATAAAAAAAAAATGTCAAAACACCCGAAATTCCTATGGGAAAAACAAAAACGGTATTAGGGAATATTAAACTCCCACACCCGTTAAACTTCTACATTCATTGAAGACCTTCAATAAGGGTTTAATTCTCCCACCCCCGTTAAACTTCTACATTCATTGAAGATCTTCAATAAGGGTTTAATTCTCCCACCCCCGTTAAACTTCTACATTCATTGAAGATCTTCAATAAGGGTTTAATTCTCCCACCCCCGTTAAACTTCTACATTCATTGAAGATCTTCAATAAGGGTTTAATTCTCCCACCCCCGTTAAACTTCTACATTCATTGAAGATCTTTAATAAGGGTTTAATTCTCCCAACCCCGTTAAACTTCTACATTCATTGAATATCTTTAATAAGGGTTTAATTCTCCCAACCCCGTTAAACTTCTACATTCATTGAAGATCTTCAATAAGGGTTTAATTCTCCCACCCCCGTTAAACTTCTACATTCATTGAAGATCTTCAATAAGGGTTTAATTCTCCCACCCCCGTTAAACTTCTACATTCATTGAAGATCTTTAATAAGGGTTTAATTCTCCCAACCCCGTTAAACTTCTACATTCATTGAAGATCTTTAATAAGGGTTTAATTCTCCCAACCCCGTTAAACTTCTACATTCATTGAAGATCTTCAATAAGGGTTTAATTCTCCCACCCCCGTTAAACTTCTACATTCATTGAAGATCTTCAATAAGGGTTTAATTCTCCCACCCCCGTTAAACTTCTACATTCATTGAAGATCCGTTAAACTTCTACATTCATTGAAGATCTTCAATAAGGGTCCCACCCCCGTTAAACTTCTACATTCATTGAAGATCTTCAATAAGGGTTTAATTCTCCCACCCCCGTTAAACTTCTACATTCATTGAAGATCTTTAAGGGTTTAATTCTCCCACCCCCGTTAAACTTCTACATTCATTGAAGAATAAGGGTTTAATTCTCCCACCCCCGTTAAACTTCTACATTCATTGAAGATCTTCGATAAGGGTTTAATTCTCCCACCCCCGTTAAACTTCTACATTCATTGAAGATCTTTAATAAGGGTTTAATTCTCCCAACCCCGTTATACGGTATGTATATATATATGTGTATATATATATACATATGTATGTATGTATGTATGTATGTATGTATGTACGTATGCATGCATGTATGTATATATATATATATACGTATATGTATGTATGTAATTGTATATGTATGTATGTAATTGTATGTAGATATCTCCAAGTGAATCTCTGCTCTCGTCATTGGGGATGACGAATGGGCTATCACATGGGTAGCTATTTTGTATGTAAACAAATGTTGCTGATGTCAATGTATTTCAATGTGACCTCGTTTTCGGATACCACAGACCTTGCATTTGATGCCAAAATCTGGCAAGAGATAATGCAATCACTCCAATTTTACGTGCAAAGAACTTTCTACCCAAGTGGGCCATGGTGGCTCACCCCTTTCCACCTGATGAATTGGGTGCAGTCTGAGCAGCGGTGGGCACTTTGCTCATAGGCCGCAGCCCAACATTGGCAATCCTGACCCCGATGGCCCTGAGCCCGTGGAAGCCACCACAAAATCCAAGTGTCCCGGGGGGAAGTTGCCCCTGTAAATCACTGCAAATGAAGGTTTGAATTTTGGAACATCAATGAAAATCAATGGAAATCATCTAGAGCTGCGGGAAAATCCAGCCATCTTTGATTTTTGAGGCACCCCAAAAAACAACCTCCAGTACCAACCCCCACACCGTGTCACCGTCCTGGCAGCACTGCGGAGGAGTCCCATGGCGGACTGGGTCGATGCTGCGCAAAGCGATGGACGTCGATGGGAGCCGAGCTGCGGATGAGCCGAAAATGTCCGATCCTGGGACCTGGTGAGTCCGAGTTTCACAACATCTGTGGACCTTCAATGTTGAGTTATATAAATGAATACATATATATATATTATTATACATATATATCATATTATATTATATTATATTATATTATCTTATCTTATATTATATTATATCATATCATATCATATCATATCATATTATATTATATTATATATTACAGTATATATATATATATATTGTGGTAGAATCTCATGAACTGAAGTAGACGATTTGGCCACTCTTTTTCGGTAGACGAAGAGTATACTCTGAAGTCTGAAGTCATCTGGAATCACAAAGTCATCTTTGACCCAGGCAGAATGGATAGGTTTTGGCCCTACTTGGCCAAGAATATGATAGAACATGAAACTTGATCGTCTCCCAAGAAAATCATCTCCGGCCAATTCTGGTCCGGAAATCCCAGTTTATGTATATATATACTGTATATATATACTGTATATATATATATATAGAGGGAGAGAGAGAGAGAGATAGATAGATAGATAGATAGGATATATACATACATACATACATACATACATACATACATACATACATATATATATATATATATTATATATATATGGTGCTTACTTATATAAGTCATCTTAAGTCATCATTTTCTGCGTCCCAATGTTTGGTGCTTCAAGTTACCATGGTATTCGAAATATCCCAATGTTGTGCAAACCACCTTTAATCCCTATTTTTAGTGCACACTTAATCCCTATGTAAGGTAGTCAAACATGTCCATGGAAAAAATCACCCATTTACAAATATGATTTTTCCATTCTATATAATTCTATCAAGCCCCCCATTTATATATACCATCTGGTTATTTAACATAGCCATGGAAAAGCCCCATTTTTTATAGGTAAACCATCTATAAATGGGCCATTTTCCATAGCTATGTGAAATAACCAGAGGGTATATATATATATAGGGGATTTTCCAGCAAACCATGTTTGATTACCTTACCGGGCAACTCCATCTATCTATCACAATTGACTTGACCATGCCACAAGTGTGGGGAGTTAGCTAAGTTGCTTTGCAAAAAAAATAAGTGTAGGGTTTTTTTTTGGATTACAACTCAAGTGAGCTGGAAAAAATCTAGAGGAAAACACATAGTTAATCATATAAATTACCATAGTTAACCACATAGTTACTCTATAGGTTTATAGGGATTAACTCAAGTTAACCACATAGTTCACCCATCTGAATCCCATAACCATCTGAACTTCACATCTCTGGTTGTCCTTGCTGAGAATCCGCACCGATCCAGCACCGGCACCACCACCGCGTGCTCCAGGAGCCGCAGTTGGCTGCAGGGCAGCTGGACCTGATCTCTGGAGACTCCGGTGATCTCATTGGAAGCCAAAAAATCTTGGGAAATCCGTGACGGATATCTCAGCCCCGGCCATCTGTTTTGTATAGCAACTTAGCCACCATGATTTTCACAACGTAGCAGCAACGTGCAGCAACTATAATTGGACTTGAATCCACTGAAACACTCGAAATCCCAAGTATACTGGAGTTATCATCGAAAAGAAAAAACACAAACATATATGTATGTACATGGGAAAAGGGGATATGCATAGCGATACAAAAGGGAATGCACAATTTACAGTATGATGAATGTCAGAGAAAATATGGGAGACTATTTTTTTGAAAAATCACAGGCAGGTTTCGTGGAAAATGTTTACATAGTGCACTGGAATTTGGGTGAGATCTGGGAAATGTGTATACATATCTATACATATATATATATATATACACATCAAATATGTGGTTATACGTATATACATATAGAAACTATGGGGAAATATTGATATCATGAGGATATAAAGAGAATATGATTGTGATATGATATAATTGGGATAGTGACATTGTCCCAGAAATGTGGAATCATTCTGGGATAGTGATGGGTTAACAACCCCCAAATTGTGGGAATACAAAATCATAAACGTATTAGGAATTGTGGATATGAATGGGGAATTTTATAAATCTTATCTTATAATTACCCCATATAGTCAGGATGGTTCATCGGATAAACTATATCCAAGTCCAATAATGTCCTTTTGGTAAAAATAGAGGGGCCGGGAGCTGGTTAATCCCATCTATCATCAAACAAACCTGTTGTTTTTCAGGGATAAACCTGAAGAAACCCCTCTATTTTCATCAACCAACCAATGGGAATTTGGGACATCTATGTATCCAACCATGGTGATGGCTGGACCCTAAAGATCTCCATCAATTTTCCGTGCCGTGATCCCCATCTGGGTGGAAGCGCCTCATGCCGCGGCGAGCGGAGCATCAGCGAACCATTGCCCGCCTGGCATTGAGAAATTCCATCGTTTCTATATGTACAAATATATATATATATATGTTTATACATATATATATATGTTTATACATATATATATATATACACAGTATATTTCTTATATACTTATGTATATCAAATGGCGGGTGATACCCCAATTTTCCAGACCAACCCACGCTGGGGAAGAGTGGCATCTGAGCTGCATAGAATTGGAAAACACATGGGTACAGAAGCTGCAAAATGTGGGGTGTTTCTTAACATGGCTATGGATCAAAAATGGTGTACCAACGGATGCACGGCATCCATCATGTTGCCAGGCTGAATCCAGGCTTTTACCATCCTGCATCATACCTTTTGCAGTCTATGACTCTCGATTTTCTTGGTAGGTTTTGGGCTTTTTGGAAGCTAAAATAAGCTAAAATCCACCATCTCAGATCAACCGGACCTTCATATCATCCACAGCTGCCACAGCCACCAAGAAGCCTCGGTTTTTTCGTGAAGGGCCGTGTTCCACATGGGAACATTCAACAGGGCAGTTGCTCACATTCGGAAATCACAAACGGGGCTGGGAAATCATTCTATTCAATCCAACTATAGAGGTATTGCCGTCAGTGGCTTTTTAGGATCATCTCATTGGTGAAGATCCCAAGTTTCTCATGGGGAAAAGTGGGAAACTACATGAGCTGTGTCATACTTTCACAGCCCATCTCAAAAAATCTCCAAATAGGTCTGTCTGAAAATAGGTTTATACTCTTCAATTGGCAATTTTTATATATGTCAATATGGAAAAGGTGATTCACCATGGGATTCAAAGGCTCTGTCCCCAAATTTGGTCAGGTACTTGCCCCAATTTTCCTGTTGATCATGCACCAAATCGCTGCGGTATTTCCAAGGCCGGGCAGCTGAAGTTACCAGGAGGAAATATCCCAAGATGATACAGCTCGCCGCCCTCATTGTCCACCACGTTGTCACCTGAGTTTCTGATGGAGATCCCAAAATAGTGGTGAAATGAAGCTGTTCTATCTTTTTGGGGGTTCTTATAACAAGGCAAATTTGGGAATGATTCTCCGCATCACTATGTCTTACTGCCATGTTTAGAACGCAAGGATTCCTTTCTCTCAGCCGAGTTCAGCTGGGAACGGAAAATAGCTGGCAGCAACTCAGCCAGTTCTCTAACAGGTCATCATTTGGGTTCGTCCTCAAAAAATGATGGATTTCCTCTGCAAGAATCATGCGTGAAGGGGAAAAAATCATGGGTTTCCCTGAACTTTGTCCATTTTTGCTCCGGAAAATGAGAATCTTGGTCGCCCAAAAACGGGTGCCGAGAAACTCAAAGTCCCTGCGGGCATCTCATTCCCCAAGTTGCTCACAGGTACCACCATAAACCTCAAAGTGCTAAGATCTTTGGGTGCGGAACGCAGGGCTGGTACAAGCCAAACGATGTTTCAATGATGTGGTTTTTGGGGTCCCCTCTGATTGGACGAAGGAAACGTTCCAAAAATACGCGTGCGGGCATTTCTTCAAACGCACCTGGAAGATAAGACACCCACTGCCGACCTCTAGCTTTGTCCCAAAATGGACCCTGTTTCCTATGATTTTCCCATGATTTTCCCAGGTTTTTCCCATGGACAACCATTGAATTCATGGCACATGGCGCCGGTATCCCGCATGATTCGGTCTCAACCCAGGCCGGATCCCTGGCCTCTGATATCCAGTGGGAAGCACTGTGAAGATGTGGGCTCGGTACGAATCCTTGGCAGCGTGGCTGGTCAGGGACGACTAAGGGCCAAAAAAATCCAGAAAAATTGTGATGCTACACCCACTGCCATGTAAATCATTCCCAAGTCATCACTAATTTTTTATGGGTAAACCATGCCCAGTCATCGTATGTAAATGGCATGAGTCCTGTTCAAAGAACGGCCCCAGAAGGACTCGAAAACCCACCCAAAAAAGAACACCAAAACGAGTTCCTCTTTAAAAAAGAAGGTGCTATGTAGAATCACATCTATTTCTACCTATGAAAAAATGTTTATACAATATACCCTCTGGCTATTCAAGGTAGCTATGGAAAATCCTTCATTTAGATCGATTATGTTTCCAGCTATAAACCTCCATTTACTTCGAGGATTTTCCAGCCAGCCATGTCAAATAACCAGACGGTATCTTAGTTAGATATCCCATTATTATCCCATGATTATTCCATGATTATTCTACTAGTATCCCCCATAACAATTAGTGATAGTTCATGATGCTTAATATAATATCATTAGCATTAACTATCATTATTAACCATCATTAACTATCGTTAGTGACCACTATTAACTATCATTAAAAAATGTTAAAACATGTAGTTAGTCCCCCAACCATTAATGATGGTTCATCCCCCAACAATTAATGATGGGTTTAACTGTTTTAACCATTAACCATCATTAACTATCGTTAAAGACCACTATTAATGGTTAATGGTTAAAACATGTTAAAACCATGGTCTCCCCCGTTTGCCCAGTGGGTGCCCAGTGGATCCCAGAGGCCACTCGGCAGCAGATCTCATCGTTCTCATCGTTCTTGGGCAGCACCGCCAGCGCAGGCGTCAGGCGGCGTTTCACCGCGTCCACCAGATAGACCTGGTGCTGGGGATGCCTTTCGGACCGGAGGACCCCATTTTTATGGCCGTTTTGGAAAAAGTGAAAATATGGGAGTTTCCCATCAGAAACATCGTTTAGGAAAATGCCGTTTGATCGGAATCGGCACTTTCAGAAGTGAATGGGAAAATGATGATTGACCCATGATGGATCTAATGAGGCGTCAAAATCCATGGGTTTGGGGCGCAAACATCAATTCTTTGTGGGGAATCATTGGTTGATAGAAGTACAGCAGGAAATGGATGATGGATTGCGGCAGATATCATGTAGTCCATGATAAAATCCGTATGTCACGGTGGGGAATCGACGGCTGGGATCGTCCGGGGTGTTTTTTTTGGATGATAACTATGTGGTTGGGAATAGGGAATATGGATATAAGATGATATAAGGATCATCCCATCCCTCAACCTGGTCCCAAATCTGTTGAAATCCCCCACTAAACCATGGTTTCTGCAGGGTGTTTACTGTTGGGAAAGGATATATGGAACTTTCCTCGCCACGCCCTCCGCTTAGCTGTGGCACTCGATATTCAATGATATGCTCCTGCGACGAAAAAAAGAAGCACCGTTTGAAACTTGAAAATCCGAAGTGGCCAGTTGAAATGAGAAAAAAAAACATGTTCTAAGGAATGAGTTTCTGAAGCCTCTTTTGGGATCCACATCTGGGAGAAAAATCAACATGTACCAAAAGATGTCGAGTTGAGTTGATTGGACACGCAGCGGGCCAAATTCAACTGAAATCCATGGATATAGTTGGATATTATGATATAATCACATCGACATGTTTGCCAGGTTTATCCTATTTGACTTGGCTGTATCCTCATTTGCTATCATTTTGGTGCGTTTTTTAAATCCCATGTTTGGTTGGTTGTCTCATGTCTTGGCTCAAACCCAATTTCCGCAGAACCAGCAAAATTCTCACAAAAATGGGCCCATTCACAAAGCCACTTTCAGCACCCAAAATCTGAATTCCGTCGACCCATCTTCAGCCAGTGAGGTCCTTGTCGCCTCTGTGGCTTCAAACCAAGGTTGGTTTATTCTCCCAGGGAAAATCCGCCATTTTGGGTAATTGAAATTCTCCATTTTCAGACACATCAATATGGGGATGGGTCAAAACCTTGTACCCCTGGTGAACCCCAAAATAGCTGGTAAATGGATGTTCATCCCACTAAAAATGTATCTATAGGTATTGACCCATACCCACATCAATATTATCAATCCTCCATTTTCAGGGTGCCACAAGTGTGGAGTGGTCAAAAAATCACCCCTCCCCTCGTTCTCCTCGGAGATAACTGACCTGAAGCTGAACAACTTGGGGGGGGTGCAACCAACAAGGCTATGGATAAGTATGGATAGTAAGCAACAAATACAGTGGGTAAACAATGGTAAACATCAACTTCTGTGGCAGTTGAAACCACCAACCATGTCGTGCAAGTTGGCTACCCACCAGATGTCTCTTTGTTAGTTTAATACAATGTAATCACAGTTGAGTTGAACCGTGTCATTCTCCAGTATTCCGATATTCCTATGGTGACTGGAAAAAACCCTCGATCCCGAAATGGGCCGAAGGCCAGCAAGGGCAAGGCACTCAATGGAATTCTGCCCAAAGTAGATGTCAGACTCGTAGTAGCCGCGTCGTGGGTCCTGCATCGCACAGGCGAAGTCACCGAAGTTTCCATCAGAAATCCCACTGCAAAGGCCATGAGGTGCTTCTAGACATAGGTAAAGGATGGTAAAGGGGTTCTTCCCCACTTCAGTTGCCAGGACTCTGGACCCTTGAATCGGACAGCTACTGAAGAGCTTTTCAAAGATCAAAAGCTGTGGATTCCGAGGTCGGAAGCACTGAGCGTATAATATCATGTCGACCTGAAATGCAAGGGGAAGAAAAACGTATGGTATATAAATCACCATTTTCCCCTGTTAAAAAAAACTGCCATGAAGTAGGGAAAATTCACCGTTTTCAAGTCAACCACACTCCTGGGATTGCAGCCTTTAACGTTCACCTGGGAGTGTCAAAAACCAGGCTGCACCTGAACCCAACACTATTTTTCAAGAGGTCATCATCATATTCGGAGAAATACTGAAAATCGAAAATACATGACTTCTATGGTCGTCCTCATCATCATCATCATCGTCATCATCGTCATCATCCTCATCATCATCATCATCATCATCATCATCGTCATCATCATCATCATCGTCATCATCGTCATCATCGTCATCATCGTCATCATCATCATCATCCTTATCATCATCGTCATCATCGTCATCATCGTCATCATCATCCTTATCATCATCGTCATCATGTTCATTCATTTTCCCTATTCTTCCCGTGCCATCCTTTGGAGATCGGAACAATTCGCCACGCTCTCCTGGTCGTCGCCCACTTGTCCAAAGCCACAGACCCGACATTTGGTCATGGGTAGCACATCACTGGCCTCCGGCAAACGCCACCTCAAGGCTGAGGGCTGGCAAATGATGGCTGTAACTGTTCATAACCATGAATGTTAATAACCGGCAATAACCACTAATAAGCATTAATAATCAGTAATGACCATTAATAACCATTACTGTTCACAACCATTAATAGCCATTAATATGAATGACCATTAATAGCCATTAATAACAATTAATGAGCAGTAATGACCAGTAATGACCAGTGATAACCTTCATAAAACAAAGAACTCTTGAAAGCTGTTGTATTTACTGGGCCCATCTGGCTCACTTAAACTGAAACTCAGGAACTGACAGCCCACTATTTTGAGCATCATTCTGCGGCAGTGCCCAATTTCATATCCCCATGGATTACAAGAATACCCAGCATACTCTCCTCTTTCATCATCAACTCATTTATGGATCTGATGGTCATTCATATTAATGGCTATTAATAACCATTCATGTTAATAACCATTAATAGCCATTAATAGCCATTAATAGCCATTAATAGCCATTAATAGCCATTAATAGCCATGACCATTAATATGAATCTTCAATCATTTTCCCACAACTCCTGGTGAATCCTCCTGGTCTACCTGAGATGACCCCAGTTGGACGGAGCCGTTTTCGACGCCGTTAAAACGCCAGGAGACAAGTCCAGGTTGTTCTCCGGGCACGTCAACTGGAGCGCCTGGGCGCCACGTTTTTTGAAGAGCAGAAATGACAGGGATATTATATAACATGTACCCTCTGGTAAACTAACATAACTATGGAAAGATCCACCATTTTTTTATGGGAAAATCCACTATAAATGGCCATGTTCAATAGCTATGTTAGTTTACCAGAGGGTATATGTGTGCATGTCTAAGATATAAATGTACACATATGTACCATATAATATTAAATTATATATCATGTACAGCATTCAGTTCCTAAGTAATCCTAAGCATTTGTAAATAACTATATATTATATATACATATCTTGGGATATCACTCAGTTCCTATATAAACATGTTCCCTCTGGCAGTCTGAAGTGGTGGGCTTGAGAATCCGCTACTTGATAATTTTCCCCTAAGATGAGGGAAAATTCACGATTCGTGGTGAATTAAGGGTCGATATGAAGAAGAAACCCACCTTCAAAATAGCTGGAAGACCCATTCAATCTGCCTTAAAAAAAAAACTCTGGTTTCATCAAACATGTAGTTTCATCTATAAGTGGTTGATTTTCAATTGCCATCTTTGACCGGAGGGCATGGAAACCAACTTCACATTTTCCGGTGAGTTGGTGGAATTCCCCGGCCCCAACTAACAACACCCAGTTCGCGATGTTCTTTTTTGGGTTCGCGACAGTGACTCTTGACCCAAATTCCAGAGGAGTTATTTGTCAAAGTCATAGACTATCATAGACTGTCCATATCCATTTCTTGGACTTTCATCTTTCCGCTTTGACAGTACTCCACCATCTTTCCAACTAACTCGTATTCTATACTGTCAAAAAACTTGCTCAAAAATCCATCTGCTCAAAGTTGGATTCTCTATATCTGCCACGAAATTCACCTGGCGCATGGCATACCATTCCATTCCATCGTTCGACATCCAGGCCCCCTGGCTGTGCTGTAGTCCATGCAGGGATCTACCAGGATCTCCGGTACACATTGCTCACCTGCACCAGCCGCAGCCGCAGGGATGGGAAAGATCATGGGGCCCCATGGATCCCATGGATCCCAAGAAAGTTCCCTTAAACCATCAATCGATCCACTGATATGGAAGAAATTGATTTAGTTGATTTATATAGATATATACCATTGAATGTTTCTACCATCCACTAAAAAACCATCCACTTATATGTTTCAACCATCCATCCACCATCAATGGTAATGATACTGTGGCTGGAAGAAATCCTGCATCACCTTGGATGGTTGAAACTCTATAAATAGTGGGATAAACTATCTATCAGCTGGTGCAGGATTTCTTCCATCCACCGTAGATAGTGAATGATAGATAATGATAGACAATCTACTTCAAAATGCCAACCATGTCTTGTCGTTGATCAGAAATCAAACTGAATACCTTTGTTGACTAATGACGTATGGCTCATACATAAATAACGCAACTAATCAAAGAAAAATGTAATAAAGTAAAATTTTAAATCATGCATAAATAACACAACTCATACATATGTAAATCGCTAATACCGGTTTAATTGACTTGTGATGACTCATGCCGCTTCCCCCAATCCTAATCATTGTTCTCTTCGTGAGGTCGTGCCCATCACCGCTGCGTTGTTCCCTTACAATATATCATGTACATATTATAGCATATGTATTATAGTATATATAGAACTATGTATTATATTGTGTATATAAGATTATATAAATAATTTCGTACATATAATATTACATGTATAATCTTATATATAATGTCAAAAATTAGAAATGTCTATATATATAATGTCTATATATGAAATCACATATAATCCTATATATATGTAATCTTGTATACAATAGTATATCACATTGTATCTGTATAATATTATATACATAATATCATATACAGTAGTATATATAATATTATACATCATATCACATCACATCACATCACATCATATCATATCATATGTTCTACTATATTATATCATATTATACTATATTATATCATATCATATTATATTATATTATAGTATATTACATTATAGTATATTATATTATACTATGTCATATTATCACATTATATTGTACTATGTGTTGTTATATAGTATTATATTGTGCTTTATGTTATACTATGTAATGTTATAGGTTGCTATTATACTATGCTATGTTATATTATATTATGATATAGTTTGTTGTATTGGATTGTATTGTATTATATGATATCAAATAATAATATATATGATATTTTATTGTTTTATATCCTATTATATTAAATCATATCATATATACCAGTATATACGCAGTTTATCATAAATTTATATTTATATATATATGTGTGATATTATATATATATGATATTAAATTATACGTTATATCATACATATATATATATACATATTATTATTATCACGATTACTATTATTTTATTTATTTTTATTATTCTTATTACTATATTTCATTTTATTTTATTGTCTGATATCATATCATAACATATCATATCATATTATATTATATTATGTTATATTATATTATAGTATATTATATTATATTGTAGTATATTATATTATATATATGTGTACATGATATTGAATGTATAGGTGATATCATCCATACGTGATTGTATATATGTATATTATATTGTATGTAAATGATATTATATATATATATTATTATTATTATTATCATCATTATTATCATTATTGTTATTATTATTATTACATTTTATATATATATATATACATTGTATTGTTATATGTATGATATTGTAAATGTATATACTATACTGTATATATATATGTGTATATGCATGATATTGCATATATATATATACATATTATACTACATATATACAAGATAATTGTATTATATATAATCATGTGTATTATGGAATATGATATTATATAAATATGTGATATTACATACATATATATATATATACATGATTTCCCCATTACTAATCCCCATGTTGTTGGTGATGTTCCCAGGATATCCCCAACTATTTTCCCATCTTATGCCCGGGAACATTTACAGGAAACCATTGTTTTGCATATGAAAGAAAGGGATTCAACCATATATGTTCCCTTTTAACCAATTCCGTTACTACATTTGTCCAGATGTGCGCTGTGGTCAAAACATGGTATATGGGGGTATGGTAAGCCATAGAACTTGCAAATTTTTGCTGATGTTCCAGAAAAAAAGTGAAACAAACACAGAAACTGACCCCAAAAAAGAAAGTTCCACTTGTCCCCCGAGGTTTTCCCCAACCAAAATTAATCAACAAATTAATTCAGGGATCGCCCATCGGAGCCTGACTGCATCATGGAGCAGCCGTTGAGGCCATAGAGGGGACAGAGATCGCCACATGGTTGAATCACCACTGTAGTGCTGGTGCCACTGGTTGTCATACCTGCGGCATCGCTGGGTGACTCTGAGATGTTGAAAATGGCTGGCTGCTTTGAAATGAAAAAACCATGAACTAAATTGATATAAACCGATATAAAATGAAGTGTGAATCAATACAATATCCATTGTTTTCAGTCAATAGAGTCAATACAGGTTAGTATCTAACGTAGGTGGACAAGAATCTCCTATATTGTTTGAAATGGTGATGGCCAAAGCCATCAAGGGGCCAGGGACATGAATGGCTCTGGGCATCCGAAAACTGGCGAGCCTGAAGAAAACACACCTCTCTGTAAACTGGTGCTATGACAGGGCATGGTGTCTTGATTTGGGTGTGTTTTGTTTCAATCTGGGGTCATTTTCCCGCAATTTCTGGCATTTTTCAAAAATGTCATGGGGAAATTTGGAAAGTAATGGTAAAACCACTGGATTTGGGGATAAAAAATCGGATATCCACTGTCCGCTATCCCCTGGCAGCAAAAAAATGGCATTGTCCGACATCTTCAACCCATGCTGAAACCAATGGCTTCCATTTTTTCACCATAGGCTTTCCATGTGGAAAAGAAACTGTGGAAAAAAAACATATTTTAGGACAACATTCAGAGCGTCGAGAAATCTCTAACCAGCGACTGAAAAACTGCGATTTGATTTTATGGTCATAAAATACATGGTATTTAGTTATGACCGTATAATACCCATGGGTTATGGTTCCACTTCATAACTGGATATATGGTAAGATCTTCCGCCGCAATTAATCCCAACTTGTCCAGGGTATTCTTGTGCTTGGCATGGTAGCCGCTGGTAATCCAACGCAATGAAACGCAATGAAAAATCCTTTAAAACAATCGGACTTTGATGAGAAAATCATGGAACTATAGCTGGAGGGTATACCCTCGGACCCAGGGCACTACTGGTGGTGGTAGTCGTGTGCGAAGTGCTGCTGCTGGTGCTGGTGATGCTGGTGATGCTGCTGGTGACGCTACCTCAGCTTATGGTGGTACCCCCCGAATCATCCAAGTCATGGATGACCATGACTTGGTATGTGAAACCCATGGCAGAATGGATCCCACCTATAACCCAAAATATTGATTTTGGGGGAAATAAATGGAACTATAAAGGGAATATATGGTTATCTTCAACAATGAAATAGTTTTGCAACTATATTAAATGGCTTTTACTGGGGAAAAAACATCGAAATAAAAAGCAAGCCATATCTGATTTCCACAGGGTGTTTTACTTATATCATGTGTATGTATATATAGATATATATCAGTATGGAAATATACATCTATAACGTGGCTTTATCGACATGTGTCTTCCTACAGTATATTATATGATGTAATCACTCAATAAGGCTTCTGGTCGAAGCTAATCATATATGAATATACATATGCATATACATACCCCCTCCAGTACGCTGACATAGATGTAGACAACCCACCATTTCTGCACTGTTCGAGGAAAACTAACGGATATCCATGTGTTGGTCTACCTCAGGGCGTATGTATGGATGTGGATATATGGTCCAGCGTTCCAACCCCCCTCCCCCCCCCGGCCATGGTCATGGGTCAGCCATAGTACTGTCCCCCTCCCCCCCTGTGGTGTGGTGGGGGTGTGGTACTGTATGGATGGTAGGTATGGGTTTGATATGACAGTATGTACGGTCTGTATGGTATGTATGGTTACTATGATAGGTATGGAATGTTTGCTATGTAAGGTAGGTATGGTGTGTATGGCATGTATCTTTGGTATTGTATGTATGGGAGGTGTGGCAATTATGTTTCATATGTATGGTATGTGTGGTATGCATGATAGGTATGATAGGTATGATAGGTATGGTATGTACGGTCAAAGTTCGTATGGTATGTATGGTATGCATGGTATGTATGGTATGTATGGTATCATTGGAATGTATGGTAGGTACGGTATATGTTAAATACATGTAGTGTTGTGAGAGTACACAGGTAGTGGATACATAGCACATGTATATATGACTATAGGTAGCACGTAGGTCCGTACTTTGAGGGAGTATGTGTGCTACGTAGGTCGTCTAAAAGGTAGCATGTACCTAGTAAATGCGAGGCTGGTAGTCAGAAATGCTGCAAAGACCTAGCAAATACGAGGCTGGACCTCAGAAATGCTGACTATAGCTCGCAAATAGAAGGGAAGGGGGTGCTACTTGGAGACCCATACCATGGGGGGGGTGGGGGGGGTAGGAACACGCAACACGAGACCATATATATATATTTACTGTATGTCATGTGTATATTATTATATGGATATGTGGCAATGAAATGAGTAACAGAAATTTTGCTTGGTTATGTTTATTCTATGGTTGCTGACACCCGCATCTTGCTTGGCAAAATCTGGAAATTGTGCCTCTTTTCTGTACAATTGTATGGCCATATGTTGGTAGGTGACCAATGATTGCTGTGAGAAAGTAGGGTGTAACATGGTATAACTCCTTTGACTCCGAGCAAACCATTTCCAGATCACAACGGGCACCTGGTTTGAAGCGTTTTTAGAAATGCATACATACTTTTTACACACTCAGTACTTAAAATACTATATATATATATTCAGAAATATGCAAACATGTGTCCAGTATCCAATCTCCAAACCTGTATCCATATCCCTGCATACGTATAATTATACAATGTATATAGGTACTACTCAGCTATATTTACAGATATGGGGGTGCCTCAAAAATTGGGAACCCCATGGTTCAAGATGAAGGTCCTCAGTGTAACCCTGGGATTTGGGGGTAAAAAAGATCAGACAAGATCACACAAATGCGTTAATAGGTATGGCTAATCTTAGATGCCCTTCACTTTTTTAGCTGGGTAGTCTATTCTCATATGTATGCCAAGAAAATATATAATGTATGAATTACCCATCCAAGATTTCCCATCCACAAGAATTCGTATCAATGCACCTGTGGATGGTTGCAAACTCCAGCAGTTGGCTTTTCAAATCCCCTAAATCCCATCAAATCTAGTCCCTGCCAGGCAGCTGGTGCTGGTGTGGGTCATGGAGGTTCTGCTGGTGGACGTGCTGGAGGTGCTGGTGGTGCTGCTCTCGCTGCGCCTCCAGGTTTTTACACAAAACCCTTGTTCGTAACCATGGATCCTCAACCGAAAATATCCTGGATCCCTGAAAACAGACAATGCCACCCCAGCATCAATAAAGCCCAGTTTGTCTGTAGGGGTGCCCAATATACTGATGATTCCAATATCATTTCTTCGTGAATGATACCGCGCAGGTTTATCAAAACTCGTGGTTTAGTCTCATCCTGAATTCCAGAAAGATTTTCCAATGATTCACCAGCCCCTATTGGTATAATAAGTTACACCAGCACACCAGCAATACCATGATTGACGCCGTGACGTCGCGACGTGAGGTCGTCGAACAGTGATCACAATAAAATAGTCATCTTTCCAGCTAGAGTACCCTGGGGTAAACTAAGATAGATGTGGAAAATCCACGAGTTGTAGATTTCCTAAGGAAACCATGGATTTTCCACATCTATGTTAGTTTACCCTAGTGTAACTCCAAAATGGATAGAAAAATCAGAAACCTGAAAGATTTGAAGGAAACAGCCTCTATCAGATCCTGGAAACTCGGAAGTTCGGCATCTTTTTGGGACCCCTAGAGATGATAATTACAACTATATAGACCCATTTATATTAGTAGGATGCTCAACTAGCAACAAAAAGCTTTCATTGTTACCCTAGGGTAAAGCAACATAGATGTGAAAAATCCATGAAAGTCCAGGATTTTAGATTCTTTTCCGGAAACCACGGGTTTTCCACATCTATGTTGGTTTCCCCTAGGGAAAGCTCCGCCTCTTTTCCATGGGAAACCTCCATCATCCAAGTCACGTGCTGGAGGTCAGCGTGCGTGTCATGGAGGAGGACGTACTGCTGGTGATGGTCAGGCTGGTCACAGTGGCCTCGCTTTTGTGGCCCCTGGAGAATCTATAGGATTTACCCTCTGGTAAACTAACATAACTATGGAAAATCACCATTCTTAATGGGAAAACTCACTATAAATGGCCATTTTCAATAGCTATGTTAAATTACTATAGGATTTACTGGCAACCATCTGGTTATTTAACATAGCCATGGAAAATGACCCATTTATAGATGGTTTACCTATTAATAGCATGGTGAATGTCCATGGCGAACTGTTAAATAACCAGATGGTACTGGCAACTAATGATTACCAAGATTCACTTTATAGCAATTCACCAATGATTACCATAAAGTGTTTTGTTTAATGATCTCCTTGGTAATCCTGTAATCCAGGATTTATCCAGTGGATTACGAATCCTGGATCGCTAATCAAGTGTACTGGTTAGTAATTACCACCATTGCCAGATATTGATAATCCTACTGGCAATGGTGGTAATTACTAATACACTTCTACTGGCAATGGTGGTAATACACCAGATATTCGGACACTGGTGGTTTACTCCTGGATTTTCACATTCCATTAGATGAGGCCGACTACATCCAGAATTTGGGGGTATAGTGGGGCAGGCCCATCAAGGTCGAACTTCGCTCCCAATTCTGCCGTGTTTTTGGAGGTTCCCGGTCGACAGCCTGAACGTAATTCCTCTACTGGAACTACTGTATGACACTCCCCGGAAACCAACAGTGCGCAACGCTTCGCAACAGTTGGCAAGCGGTTCTGTCAAAAAACACAAGAAAAAACTGATATGATACCCAGCAAACATGTCTTTCTATCTGCGCTATCCCCATTTTTCCGCTGTTTCTTATCTGTCCAAGGGGCCGTGGTGCTGGTGACTGTTTGAGAGCTGGTGCTAGTGACAGACCCCAGATAGCCTCAGAGGAACTGGGGTCACAAAGTTACCCGCAAATCAATGGGGATTGGCATGGGATTTAATGGGGGTTGAACCATCAAGCTAATTTGGATTTAATGGGATTCAATGGGGATCTCAATATTCCCAGAATTTGAAGGGCGAATTTACAGGAACCCCTATGTTTGGGGTTTTCATGCGGGGGTTCCTGTGCATATTCCTTTCAACCTAGTGAAATACGCTTTGAACAAGCTCCTTTGTACTTTGAGGTGCATCCGAGTTGACAGCTGGATAACGACCTATATGCTGTATGCATATGCATATACATATACATATACATATACATATACATATACATATACATATACATATACATACATATATATATATACACACATATCAATGGGTATATCCTATACACTGAGGGTCTGCAGCTATGGTTGTTTCTGCTTATCACTGATTACTCTATGGTGGTTTCAAGCCATTCCATATTTTGTTCAAGTCAACTGGGATCTTGGTGATCCAAACAGGCCTTGCCTGATGTTGGAGGTACCTTGGGGGAATAATCAAAAAAAAACGTAAAGGACCCAATATCCCAGATGTTAGTAATAAGGGGATATCAATATTATATTATAGTGTATAATACGTATATAAGCGTGTATATATATACATGTATATTCTTGGATATAGATTCGTTCTTACGAGAGAAAAAATTAAAAACCCTGGAAAAGAGCAATAAGAACATGAACCCCACACAAGGATGTGTGGAAAATCCTTTAAAATCCTTCAATTGTAGATGATGGTAGGATTCCTAAACCTGTTTGTCACCTGACAATGATTCTGTACTGGGAAAAAGATCTTTGAAGGAGCCTAATCATCTACCAAAATGCTGCCATCTCAAAATTAATATACCCTCCGGTAATCAGACGTGGCAATGGAAAATACACCAATTACAGAATTTCCCAGCCATGTTTGATTGCCAAAGGCTATAAATTCATATAAATTCCCCAGTGAAATCCTGAAAATTTCCATAGGTAAATCCCATGTTTCACTCACTTTCCATTGGTAAATCCTGGATTTTCATAGGTACCCTCTGGTAAATTAACTTGTTGACCCTGAAAATCACCAATTTTTAGTGGTTTCACTAATCTTCCAACCCCTATCTACCAGGGTCTATGTTAATTTACTGGAGGGTAAATCCCATCTTTTTCCTCGCCCAGCAACGGGTGGAGGATGTCCACGTGGACGTGCTGCTGGACGTGACGCTACCTCGGGCACCGATAATGGTGGATCATGTGCAAAAATCGTCTACCCGGCCTGGTAAACCATAGGAAAACCATAGGAAAACCATAGGAAAACCATAGGAAAATGGTGATTTAATGAGGGTTTATGGTGGTTGAATGGAATTTACCCTCTGGTAATGTCAAAATTAGCGAACTGGAAAATGACCATAGAAATAGTGGATTTACTGTGTTCCATAGTTTTTGTATGTTTACCAGAGGGTAATATGCTATGAACTCCAGGGGAATATCTCTATATCACTAAATCATGGGATATAGAAGCAACAATAGGGATCTAAACAACAAAAAATGCTGAGTGAGTTGGATTTTACCAACAAGAATGGTCGATATAACGGGAATATCATGGGATATTAGAGATATTACCCTGGAATTAATGAGATATAACTGGAATTCATGGGATATTGGATGATATTATTAGTGGTATATACACTCTGGTAATTATAGAACCAGCCATAAATGGTGGACAATCATCGGACATAACTGGATTCGATATGAATTAATTGGACAGTAGTGATATTACCCTCTGGTAATTTTACGTAGCGAACTGGAACATCATCATCATAAATCCTTGAACTAAATGGCGCGCTGTCCATAGCTATGTTACAGTAAATAACCAAACGGTATAATTAGTACTGATGCAAACTTTCCTGTCTTTTGGGGGATGTCTAAAACTAAAACTACCAATCCCATCCCCCCAATATGAAACACCCCAATTCTATGGTCCAAAATATGTGGTTTCATTCCTTACATCCACCATGGTTTCTGGGGGCTGATTTTGATTCCAGCTGTCTGTGGATAGATGCTTGCAGAAAGCTGCAGAAAAGTCATCGGTTTTGATCATGCAAATTAAGTTGATCCGATCCATGTTCCTTGAAAGCAATCCTGGGACGGAAGGACAATGCGTCTCTTGCAATGTGAATGGTAGTCTCGATCTCGAAGTGGTTTGAACATTGTCGGGTGTGATTGCAGCAAAAGCGCGCGGCTCAAATAGTTGGATCATTTGCAGTGCACGAGGCACGACCACAAAGCAAATCCTTCAAAACTGGGATGATTCGGTAGAAAACCCATCAAGAATCATTCTCTTCACTCTAAACAAAAACGAACCAATATTATCAACTGTTAATCAAACATGGATGGAAAATCCATCATTTCGTTCGAAGTTTTCCCAGAGTTTCCCATATCATAGATATAGATATAGATATAGAAGTAGATATAGATACTAGGTATAGATATAGACATAGATATAGATAAGTATAGATATAGACAAAGATGTAGACATAGATATAGACAAAGATGTAGATATAGATATATGTATATATAAATATATATGTAATCGATATAGATATAGATAGATGCCCATCACAAAAAAAAAGGATGTCGAACTGTCGAAGTCTTCCTCAACCATCCAGCATTTTCCCATACCCTCTGGTAATTTAACATAACTATGGAAAATCACCAGTTTTAAGTTCGGTAAACCATCTATAAATGGGCCATCTATACCATAGCTATTTTGACATAACCAGAGGGTAAATCCCATGAACAATTCCATTAAACCACCATAAACCCTCATTAAATCACCATTTTCCTATGGTTTTCCTATGGTTTTCCAATCCCCATAGACCATCCGTTGCTTCGTTGATCCGAGGCACTACTACTGCTGCTGTGGGTCGAAGAGCTTGTGGTCACGCTGCTACTGCTGGTGATGCTCGAACTGCTCGAGGTCGCGCCTAGGGATGGCTTCTGAAGCAGTTGTGTATAACCTCTGGTTATGTCAAAATAGCCATTGAAAATGGCCATTTATAGTGAGTTTTCCCATTAAAAATGGTGATTTTCCATGGCTATGTTAGTTTACCATAGGGTATATATGGAAAATATAGAATACAGATATACCCTAGTGCTGTACGCATCTCATTCTTATACATATATATATATATATTGTTTTAATAGTTTGATACTTATATGCAGATATACCACTTCCATATCGATATGGTATTGTGTTGTATAATATGGTGTAGGTTATCATGGTGAATTGTGGATACCTACTAAATAAAAACTCAGGTTTAGCTAGTTGGTTCCTTTTTACCATTGATAGCCAAGGATTAAGCATAATTAAGCTTTACTAGTGAGTACCTACCTAACCATTCGGTTGACCCAGTTATGTTCATAGATATATATGATATATTGTTCTACAGATATGATATCGATATGGAGTGTGTCATTTTTTGTGGTTATTCAACAATGTCAGTCATACCACTCTAAATTGGGAATTGTTTTTATTTATACCACCCATAAAAATGGTGATGGCTTGGGGATACCCAAATCGCTGGATGATAACTAGGGTTACCCCCATGGGTTGGAAACCTCCATACAGTATAACCGGCCTGGTAAACGTATACAAAAAACTATGGAAAATCAAGATTTTCAATGAGAAAATCAACTATTTCTATGGCCATTTTCAATAGCTACGTTAGTTTACCAGAGGGTAAATCCCATTAAATCCCATTAAACCACCATAAACCCTCATTAAATCACCATTTTCCTATGATAACTCATTAAAATCATATAGGTATGATCTCGGTTATCTTCACCACTTCCGACCCCCTGACCTTCACCTTTTCACATCGGTAACACACCGAGCATCTGGTCGAGGTGGTCGTAATGGACGTGGAAGTCATGGTACTGGTCCTGGCACGGCTATCCGAAAGGAAAAACTCTGGGATCTACAACCAGAAATATGGAAATATATGTGGAATACATGGGAATATGTCAAAATATGGATTTTGGGGGATATGATGGGACTATCATGGAAATATATGGTCTATGGATGTCTATGGTGAACTTAACGATGAAAAATGTTGTTCAGAATTGAGCATCATATAGAAATGGGAGGTGGGAGGGTTTTAACGGGAAAGTCACCGAACTCAACACAGGATTGTATGGGATTGTCCGTTGCTACATTTGATCACCGGAGGGTAGATAACTCAGTGGGGATAGGTCAAGTTACATCTGAAAATGTCCACAAAATTGTAGGGATAAACATCCTGCCAGCGCAGCTGGTGGAACAGCAGGGTATCAGGGTGAACAGGGTGAACTGACCCCCAACTTCTTGGAGAATCCTGAGATTACAGCATGTTCCACGAGGAAAACCTCACTCTGTCCACCACGTTCTCCCCCTTCCCCCCATGTTGTTCCTAAGGTTCTACCCATGTTTCCACCATTTTCCCTCATGTTCACCCTTTTTTCCCTAGGCTTCCCATGGTTTTTCCATATCTTTCCCACATCCCCCCATCCCAGCGCTTCTAACGTCCTCGATACGGTGATGGAGCTGGTGGTGCTGCTGATGCTGGTGACACTGCTGCTGAGGCTGGTGGTGCTGGTCAAACTGCTGCTCGTCACTGAGTCCTTGGGACAACTGACACCTGGAGGATATGGAGGATGGTGCCCCCCAATGATGTTTGTCGGTTAATAAACCCCATTAACTACTTCCTTATATCTACTATAAACCATAGAATTCAGCCACTAAAAAAAATGGCAACTGAACGCTACGAGTATCTTGGGGGCCCCATCCTGTGGAGATAGCCTATATGTCCTACATCTTTTCATAGCTTGGATACTTCAGTGGATTGACTTTGGGGGATAACATACATGTTTTCACAACATACATTGATGGTGAAACATCATTTTCCAACAAAACGAAAAAAAAAAAGAACCTGGCCATTGGGGAGGTATACTCCCTGGAATTCACATAGCCATGGATTGATATGGGAAAATCTATGACTGAAATCTCTAATACTGGTTGGCTAAAGTTCTTCAGGAAAATGATGTTTTCGGGGAATATATGGATGCTTTTCCTACAAAACATCTGGGGGCTTTGTACATCTATAAATGCTGAGGGTGAAATTCTGTGGCAGTTCGCCGTGAACGTATGGGTTGAGTAACATTGACAAAGGTGCTTTGGTGGTCTGGTTCGTTGAGTGTTTGAAACCACTCCAATTCATCCTCCCCTTAATATTAGATGCCAAATGAACCCCTAAAAATACCAACCGAACCCTAAAACTTTGTTTTGGAATTCTTCATGAATTCTGGGCCCAATCGTTGGAGGGTATGGCAAATCTGACTGCGGGAAGGGAATCGTTGATATCATCCCCTTCGCGGACGTTCACTGGTAGGTTTCTTAAAACGCCCCAGATTTGCAGTTAACGAAGAGCTTGTCATATTGGCGTCATCACATCCCAGCCGAATTGCGTCCGTGGCAAGTCGCTCCCAAGGGAACAGTTGTAGCACTAAAAGCCATGCATTCAATATACATATATATATATAAGATATAGATATATATATATATGTGTATATATATATAGACATATAGATATATAGATATTATATAGATATTATATATATTATATATACATATACAGCAACCCCCAACAAGATACCCGAAGTTCCGTGAAGATCCAATCCTACAGTTACGTGATAGCGCTGCCGAGCTGCAGTGGAGGTGTGGGACCTGGCATGGTCAAGATTCCTCCATTTGAAATGGAGATACTGTATATATGTATATCTATACATATACATATGTGTATATATTTATATTTGAAAAGGCACTACCCCATTTGACCAAGACTTATCGAGATGGCTGCAACCTGCCCGACTCTCATGTTTAGTGCGACTGTGTGTGTGTATATATATATATATATCATACGTAGATGTAGATCGTATCCCCGGAATGACAAAACAGACACTGACAAGGATGAACTTCAGTGTCAAGTTGAGCAAAAAAGTTTTATTGGCAGTTTTCATAGATGGCTATTATTGGTTAATAGTGGTTATAGATACATATACATATACATATACATATACATATACATATACATATACATATACATATATATAATATATATATAATATGTAATATATAATATGAAATATATAATGTTATTTAGTGGCTAAGATTGGTTCCTGAGTGATTCATAGTGATGCCAACACCGCACCGTCCCCTGGGCCCTCCAGCGCGCTACTTGTGGAGCTGCTCGTGCCGGTGAAGGAGGTGGAGGTCGAAGCTGCGGCGCAGGAGGGAGCTACCCTCTGGTAAACATACAAAAAACTATGGAAAATCACCATTTTTAATGGGAAAATCCACTATTTCTATGGTCATTTTCAATAGCAAACTGTTAAATTACCAGAGGGTATACTCCGAAAATGTCTAATTTTTAAACTATGTATTTTCAAAAGGAACATGATGATGATATTTGGGGTATACATTTATGTATGATTCACCCATGAATGATATCATCATCATTTAACAATGTGATGATCATTCAATGTGAATATGATCATCCTATGTTTACTGGCATTTTTGAACATTTATGATTCACCAATGAAAATTGAGGTACCCGGATGTTTCAGAGCCAATCCCACGCTTTTGAGTTCACGCTGTCCGATTATTTATATGGTGCTAGGAGGGTTTTTGAATGGCAACCAGCGAAAAAACCATCTGGTTATTTAACAGTTCGCCATGGAAAATCACTCTTTTTAATAGGTAAATTTCTATTTCTATGGGCCATTTCCCATGGCTATGTTAAATAACTAGAGGGTACCTACACTCACATCTCCAGTCTACTCAATCATGGTCCGGATTCGATCAAAGATTCCTTGAATGTCAAATATGGGGTTGTTATGGTTTATTCATCCCTATTGTTGTATCCAGGAAGTTGCTTCAATAGAACTGAACCCTAACTAACGGCGGAATCTGCAGTCCAAAACTTGGGGATCTCCGAAATCTTGGCCCGAAACGGGGGCGACCATTTTCCAACGTGGGTGAAATTCACTAAATGGAGGTTTGATGTGAAGGTCATCAATGATCATATCTGGTGGATTTTCAATTGCCACCTTTGATGACCGGTGTCCCAATTTTTTGGCGTCCCCAAGATTGCTTCCCCACAGCTAGATCTCCAACAAACTTGCAATTCTGGCGAGATCCCGGTCCTGGCCTTGTGTGAGAATAGAATGCCCTCAATTTTGATGGTTTATCATCAGTTTTCCATAGTTTTCCTATTTAAATAGCCTGTTCACTTGTACCTATTGTATCCCCAGGATATTCCCAAAAGATGGCTCATCCCTTGAATCCTCCAAACAGTTGAGCCAAGTCACTCAGTGAGGTTTGGGACGTCGACGTGGACGTTGTTGAGGTCGTCTGCGTGCTTGTCGCTGACGAGCTGCTACCTCCGTCAGAGTTGGATAGTACAAAAAAAGCCGTTGCAAAGAGAAAGAGCGAATTAACCCAACAATAATTTGGAATAATTGAAACAACAATAATTAACCGCAATAAAGGGGAATAACCAACAGTAAATAAAGGGGATATTAACCAACAGTAAAGGGGAATTGAAACAAGAATTGGATGGGGAATTTGACACAATCGAGGGGAATTGAACTTCAGCAACTATTGGATGGTTGAAACACTTAACCAACAAAGGGGAAATTGACCAACAGTAATGGGGATTGATATTGGGGATATTAACTATTTTACTATCACATGGGTGTTTCTTCAAATGGTGGACCTCCCATAGTAGCCATGGCTTCCCACACAGACACTCTTACACAGAGAGGCGTTTACAAACAAACCCCTTTTACACACACCATCATCACTTCCCATTAAATAGCCATTGGGCCTTGGGGAAGTATCACTATTTTCACTTGCCCAGTGCTCCACTTGGCCCCCATGCTGGAGGAGGTGGTGGTACTGCTGAAGGTGCTTGTGGTATCACACAGCTGCGGGGCCTGTTTCCAGGATTGGGTGGGGGTCATTGTGCAAGGGATATGTCAATGAATGGCCAATGGTGTTGCATCGAGGCCTTGTGGACCTCAGATTAAGTATCCATGAATCTTCAGGTGGTGACCGTCAGTCCTTCGTCCACACATGATTCATGATGGCGCACTCTTCTCCGAAGGAACGCTATTGAAAAATAAAAATAAAAATAAAAACACACAAAACCTGCATTCTCCGCAATTTCAGGTCCTCCACGTCTGCAAAAGATCATGCCCCTGGATCATTCTGAACCCCCCCCTGGCGGATTTACCTGTTCCCAAAAATAGTCCAAATCCAATTCCGATGGGAATCACAGTATCCCCGGGCTCACGTTCATTACTGGCACCCCTAGTTTTCCTGATTGAAACATCCGGCCGTTGAGTTGCTGAAATCATACATCACATGGAAAATTGCAATCGCAATACCCTCTGGTAATTTAACATAACTATTGAAAATGACCATAGAAATAGTGGATTTTCCCATAAAAAATGATGATTTTCCATAGTTATGTAAACGTTTACCAGGCCGGGTAAATCACGATTTTTCACGAGTGAAATCGCCAACCTTTCGCCCGATGTCCCTTGGGCCCCTTGGGCCTTGCTGCTGCTGAAGACGTTGCTTGGACCTGGACCGGAAAAGGGGGAGCAGTAGTTGTCGTAGCTGGTGGGTAGTGTATTTGATATATGGTTATAGAATGTTATATATTATCCATGAAATCTCCCATGAATATTCCATGAAATATCCCATTAAACCAATTAAATCACCATTTTTGATGATTCTATAAATATGGTGGTTTCCATAAATGGGGGTACCCCAATAGCTGGATGGATGGTTTATTTCATGGAAAAAACCTAACAAAAAATGAATGATTTGGGGGTACCCCCATGGATTGGAAATGGCTAGGAGTCAAAAACCTGGTACCCAAACGGTTCCCTTACGGATGTGAATAAACCCCCAGTCATATGGAAATTTCAGCAGTTTTGACCCATCCCCATATTTGACTGCTATGAAGAACAATTCAACACAACCAGCACAACCACCACAACCACAACAACCACAACAACCACAACAACCACAACAACCACAACAACAACAACCACAACAACAACCACCACCGCCACCACAACAACAACAACAACAACAACCCCAACAACCGCAACAACCGCAACAACCGCAACAACCCCCACAACCACCACAACCACACCAACCACACCAACCACCACAATCCCAACAACCACCACAACCACCACGACCACCACAACCACCACACACACGCCACAACTACCACAACCACCACCACGACAACCACCACAACCACAACAACCACAACAACAACCACACCCACCACAACCACCACAGCCACCACAACCACCACAACCACCACAACCACAACCGATTCATGGTCAAACGGTATTGCTGCAGGAGCAGCATCCGCTTCAGCCAAGTGGCACATTGTGTAGCTTCGCTCCTCAATGGCCCTCCAACTGTTGAGCTCATTTGGGGCCTCGACAACGCGTGCGTGGACCAATCACATAGTTCCCCCACTTTAAATTGAACATAGAACTAAGGCAACTAAGGCAATTATGAAGAGATTCCATGGAAATTGTGAAAGTTGTCATGGGACACTCTGGAACTATGTGGAACTATGGAAACCAAAATTTGCCTAGGATCGTGCAGTAATAAGGTCCTCGACTCGGAACATCGGATTCTAGTGTTGGAGTTGTTGGCTTCTCCCGCAACAATCTCAATCAACATGGGATCCTATGACAATGAAAAATCCCAAACAGTTTGGGACCATTTTAGGGGGCTATTACAAATCATCCCGAGTAGGGTATACCCCAGGTAAACCAGGGCACTGCTGGCGAACAGTCAGCGGGACCAAAGCCAGTTTTTGAGAACGGCCCCACCTTTTTAAGCTCCAATGTATGACTTTTTCTGGACTGATCGCACAAAATCTCACCAAGGAAAAATGGTGATCAAACATGTACAAAATGATACACATTTGTGCGCTACGTCTCTGTACCCCAGATTGTTTGCAGCTGGAAACCCATATGATCACATGTTCATATTATTGGTTGGCTTCGATTGACCAAGAAAACTGGTAAAACCCAGTAAAGTCAAGTTATATTATGTAATCATAAACCGGTGTTAAAACCAATCCTTTTTGCCGGGAAAAAAACCCAGACTTGTATGATATGCAAATTTTAGAGGAAGCCCCACTCAATCTATGGAATCTATGGGTAAGTTCCCCATGGTGGTGAAGATTTTCCCAACCAAAACAAATCTGTTCATCATTCAAAATATCATGATCCCCCCCATTTAGTTCGCTTCGTTTCCCAGCTTAACCTCCATGGATAGGCCACGGGGATTTTGTGTCAACATCGATCCATTGAGTTGTTGGCCGCGTCTTGCGTCGCCGCATGGAGGGCCAGTAACGCGACCTCAAGGCCATCTGTTTTCGGACAATGGTGTTGTAACATGGAATACCTACACTATGGTTTGATGATAATCATAATGATGATGAATATGCACAATATGAACAATTTGATCAAGGATTCGTACTGGCTAAATGAACGGTCTTCCTAATGGTATATTACAACATTACGTACTAGAACATGATGATTAGAGAAAAAATACCTACAGTATATTCATTGATGGTGAGTGTTGCCTTCTAGGAATGGATCTTTTGCATGACAGTGCCTGGATCAAAGTGTGTGTTCACCCGTTCTCAACCCCCCATCAATGGGGCGGTGCATGGCGGTGCCTTAGCTGACCAACATGGTACTTCCAGGTGCCACATCCATTTCCAATTTTGTGGGAGACCCGGAGACACAATTTCCGTGGAAAAACGGCCTTGAGAATACAGCCTGGGTCAGGCACTAAGGCCTTACAATGCACGTTTTAAGTGGACCATGCTGCCATGGGTCAAAACTGCATTCCCTAAAATTGGTTCAACAAAACCTGAGGGTGCCTAAGTCTCATTTACATTGCAGAAGCCATTCCACCCCCAATAGAACATAACGACCCCAAATGGATTGGACCAAAAAGAAAACAGTCCGGAACTCCACAAAGTATCATCCCTCTAACTAACATAGACCCAGTCGTCAGTTGGGGTGTGGAAGATTTGTTTTCATTAAAAAACTGCCGTTTTCAAAATCAACTGTAAATTTACTGGTAAGAAAAAAGAACCAGCTGGTTAACCAGTTCGTGGATGGTGATCATCACCAAAAAAAAGTACCGGAGAGTTTTTCACCACCTTTCACTAATCATCAACTATCATTTATCAGTTGTATCCACCTATATCCCCCATATTTTGATGGTCAGAAGCCCTGTTTGACGAACAGCTGACCGAAGAAAAAGACCGGGTCCCCACACCAGCAACGCCTTCAGTGAGACCGTCGGGCCTCGCGAATTGGCCAAAGTCGACCTCGCGAATTGGTCGGTCGGATCTGGAGGATATTTCTGAAATTACCCTCAGGGAACCCAGTAGTCCCTGGTAAACCATAGGAAAACCATAGGAAAATGGTGATTTAATGAGGGTTTATGGTGGTTTAATGGAATTTAATGAAACTTACCCTCTGGTAATGACTAACAGTTTGCTATGGAAAATGACCATAGAAATAGTGAGTTTTCTCCCATTCAAAATGGTGATTTTCCATAGTTTTTTTGTATGTTTACCAGAGGGTAAGCCCTTACATAGACCATACCTATGGATATGTATGGTAGGTACCTCCAATTGTTTCGCTTCCTGAAATGGCCACTGAACAATAACTCTTATATAAGTTTATGGGGAATATATCTATATATAGTTGTCAGATGGGCTTAGTAACCAGCTCATAACTCTGGAGGCCCACTACGTGATACATCTCAATGTGTATGTAAACATATAAATACAATCCATGTGTATGCATGCATGTACGTACACACATGTATACAAATGTAGGCATGTATATATATATATATATATATACATATATTCTGTCATACGTAGCTTTGTGCATGTCTGTGTATAATGCAAATAAAAGAAATAAAAGAAACATCGATATATATATATATATGTATATAGAGACAGAGAGAGACATACAAAATCGGATATTAACACATGATATAGAGATATAGACATTGACATAGGTAATATGTATATATATATATACATATATTCTATATAGATATTGATAATATCAATAGATATTATATCGAGAGTTAAAGATAGATATAGATATAGATAAACATACATGCCAACGCACATGCACACGCACGAGTGCCCCACATCGCTGACACATTGTCTCGGTCCACCAGCTCAACCTCAGTGACATGTAACAATGTATGTATACAAAGATATTGTCTGAGACAAATTGCCAATTGCACATGGTATCAAGCATGTGTAATTATATACATATATACATACTTATATGTTATGTGTGTGTATGTATGTATGTATGTATGTATGGATGGATGGATGGATGGATGGATGGATGCATGGATGGATGGATGGATGGATGCATGGATGCATGGATGCATGGATGCATGGATGCATGGATGCATGGATGCATGGATGCATGGATGCATGGATGCATGGATGCATGCATGCATGCATGCATGTATGTATGTATACATGTCAATATGTATAGATACGTGTACATATATATATATATACATGTGTATCTACATATACATGTATGTAAATGTGCATATCATATACGTATATTAATATATATATCCGCCGACCCCAGCAATCTGCAGGGGGAGCGCGCCCGAGAAAAAGCTTTTCCAGGATTCCGGGCGCTTTCCAAGAGCTTTTCTAGTGGCTTCAGAAAGCAACGTTAGGCACTAGCCTGCCTCCAAATGCCTCGCGGCGCCCTTGCCACGCTTTCCAAGAGCTTTTCTAATGGCTTCAGAAAGCAACGTTAGGCACTAGCCTGCCTCCAAATGCTTCGCGACGCCCTTGCGAAAGGCTGTTGCTGCATTCTGGGGGCAGTAGCCTGGCTTGAGGCTTTTGCGGCATTCTGGGCGCTTTCCAAGAGCTTTTCTAGTGGCTTCAGAAAGCAACGTTAGGCACTAGCCTGCCTCCAAATGCCTCACGGCGCCCTTGCCACGCTTTCCTGGAAATTTTCTCAAAGCAACGTTAAGCACCAGGCTGCCCCGAAACGTGTCCCAGCGCCCTTGGCGGCCCAGCAGCGTGTCCTTTGGCGACCTGCCGGGCGCTTTCCTGGAGATTCTTTTCTGGTTTCAGAAAGCAACGTTAAGCACTAGGCTGCACCGAAACGTGTCCCGGCGCCCTTGGCGGCCCACCAGCGTCTCCTTTGGCGACCTGCCGGGCGCTTTCCAGGAGATTTTCTTCTGGTTTCAGAAAGCAACGTTAGGCACTAGGCTGCACCGAAACGTGTCCCGGCGCCTTTGGCGGCCCAGCAGCGTCTCTTTTGGCCACCTGCCGGGCGCTTTCCTGGAGATTTTCTTCTGGTTTCAGAAAGCAGCGTTAGGCACTAGGCTGCACCGAAACGTGTCCCGGCGCCCTTGGCGGCCCAGCAGCGTGTCTTTTGGCGACCTGCCGGGCGCTTTCCTGGAGATTTTCTTCTGGTTTCAGAAAGCAACGTTAGGCACTCGGCTGCACCGAAACGTGCCCCGGCGCCCTTGGCGGCCCAGCAGCGTGTCCTTTGGCGACCTCGTCTCCTTTGGCGACCTGCCGGGCGCTTTCCAGGAGATTTTCTTCTGGTTTCAGAAAGCAACGTTAGGCACTAGGCTGCACCGAAACGTGTCCCGGCGCCTTTGGCGGCCCAGCAGCGTCTCTTTTGGCCACCTGCCGGGCGCTTTCCTGGAGATTTTCTTCTGGTTTCAGAAAGCAACGTTAGGCACTAGGCTGCACCGAAACGTGTCCCGGCGCCCTTGGCGTAGCGTTAGGCACTAGGCTGCACCGAAACGTGCCCCGGCGCCCTTGGCGCCCTTGGCGGCCCAGCAGCGTGTCTTTTGGCGACCTGCCGGGCGCTTTCCTGGAGATTTTCTTCTGGTTTCAGAAAGCAACGTTAGGCACTAGGCTGCACCGAAACGTGCCCCGGCGCCCTTGGCGGCCCAGCAGCGTGTCCTTTGGCGACCTCGTCTCCTTTGGCGACCTGCCGGGCGCTTTCCAGGAGATTTTCTTCTGGTTTCAGAAAGCAACGTTAGGCACTAGGCTGCACCGAAACGTGTCCCGGCGCCTTTGGCGGCCCAGCAGCGTCTCTTTTGGCCACCTGCCGGGCGCTTTCCTGGAGATTTTCTTCTGGTTTCAGAAAGCAACGTTAGGCACTAGGCTGCACCGAAACGTGTCCCGGCGCCCTTGGCGGCCCAGCAGCGTGTCTTTTGGAGACCTGCCGGGCGCTTTCCTGGAGATTTTCTTCTGGTTTCAGAAAGCAACGTGAGGCACTAGGCTGCACCGAAACGTGCCCCGGTGCCCTTGGCGCCCTTGGCGGCCCAGCAGCGTGTCTTTTGGCGACCTGCCGGGCGCTTTCCTGGAGATTTTCTTCTGGTTTCAGAAAGCAACGTTAGGCACTAGGCTGCACCGAAATGTGCCCCGGCGCCCTTGGCGGCCCAGCAGCGTGTCTTTTGGCGACCTGCCGGGCGCTTTCCTGGAGATTTTCTTCTGGTTTCAGAAAGCAACGTTAGGCACTAGGCTGCACCGAAACGTGCCCCGGCCCCTTGGCGCCCTTGGCGGCCCAGCAGCGTGTCTTTTGGCGACCTGCCGGGCGCTTTCCTGGAGATTTTCTTCTGGTTTCAGAAAGCAACGTTAGGCACTAGGCTGCACCGAAACGTGCCCCGGCGCCCTTGGCGGCCCAGCAGCGTGTCCTTTGGCGGCCTCGTCTCCTTTGGCGACCTGCCGGGCGCTTTCCAGGAGATTTTCTTCTGGTTTCAGAAAGCAACGTTAGGCACTAGGCTGCACCGAAACGTGTCCCGGCGCCTTTGGCGGCCCAGCAGCGTCTCTTTTGGCCACCTGCCGGGCGCTTTCCTGGAGATTTTCTTCTGGTTTCAGAAAGCAACGTTAGGCACTAGGCTGCACCGAAACGTGTCCCGGCGCCCTTGGCGGCCCAGCAGCGTGTCTTTTGGCCACCTGCCGGGCGCTTTCCTGGAGATTTTCTTCTGGTTTCAGAAAGCAACGTTAGGCACTAGGCTGCACCGAAACGTGCCCCGGCGCCCTTGGCGGCCCAGCAGCGTGTCCTTTGGCGACCTGCCGGGCGCTTTCCTGGAGATTTTCTTCTGGTTTCAGAAAGCAACGTTAGGCACTAGGCTGCTTTCCTGGAGATTTTTTTCTGGTTTCAGACAGCAACGTTAGGCACTAGGCTGCACCGAAACGTGTCCCGGCGCCCTTGGCGGCCCAGCAGCGTGTCCTTTGGCGACCTGCCGGGCGCTTTCCTGGAAATTTTCTTCTCGTTTCAGAAAGCAAGAGCTTTTCTAGTGGCTTCAGAAAGCAACGTTAGGCACTAGCCTGCCTCCAAATGCCTCGCGGCGCCCTTGCCACGCTTTCCAAGAGCTTTTCTAATGGCTTCAGAAAGCAACGTTAGGCACTAGCCTGCCTCCAAATGCTTCGCGACGCCCTTGCGAAAGGCTGTTGCTGCATTCTGGGGGCAGTAGCCTGGCTTGAGGCTTTTGCGGCATTCTGGGCGCTTTCCAAGAGCTTTTCTAGTGGCTTCAGAAAGCAACGTTAGGCACTAGCCTGCCTCCAAATGCCTCACGGCGCCCTTGCCACGCTTTCCTGGAAATTTTCGCAAAGCAACGTTAAGCACCAGGCTGCCCCGAAACGTGTCCCGGCGCCCTTGGCGGCCCAGCAGCGTGTCCTTTGGCGACCTGCCGGGCGCTTTCCTGGAGATTCTTTTCTGGTTTCAGAAAGCAACGTTAAGCACTAGGCGGCACCGAAACGTGCCCCGGCGCCCTTGGCGGCCCAGCAGCGTGTCCTTTGGCGACCTCGTCTCCTTTGGCGACCTGCCGGGCGCTTTCCAGGAGATTTTCTTCTGGTTTCAGAAAGCAACGTTAGGCACTAGGCTGCACCGAAACGTGTCCCGGCGCCCTTGACGGCCCAGCAGCGTGTCTTTTGGCGACCTGCCGGGCGCTTTCCTGGAGATTTTCTTCTGGTTTCAGAAAGCAACGTTAGGCACTAGGCTGCACCGAAACGTGCCCCGGCGCCCTTGGTGGCCCAGCAGCGTCTCTTTTCGCCACCTGCCGGGCGCTTTCCTGGAGATTTTCTTCTGGTTTCAGAAAGCAACGTTAGGCACTAGGCTGCACCGAAACGTGTCCCGGCGCCCTTGGCGGCCCAGCAGCGTGTCTTTTGGCGACCTGCCGGGCGCTTTCCTGGAGATTTTCTTCTGGTTTCAGAAAGCAACGTTAGGCACTAGGCTGCACCGAAACGTGCCCCGGCGCCCTTGGCGGCCCAGCAGCGTGTCCTTTGGCGACCTGCCGGGCGCTTTCCTGGAGATTTTCTTCTGGTTTCAGAAAGCAACGTTAGGCACTAGGCTGCTTTCCTGGAGATTTTTTTCTGGTTTCAGACAGCAACGTTAGGCACTAGGCTGCACCGAAACGTGTCCCGGCGCCCTTGGCGGCCCAGCAGCGTGTCCTTTGGCGACCTGCCGGGCGCTTTTTTGGAGATTTTCTTCTGGTTTCAGAAAGCAACGTTAGGCACTAGGCTGCACCGAAACGTGTCCCGGCGCCCGTCGCGGCCCAGCAGGATTTTCTTCTGGTTTCAGAAAGCAACGTTAGGCACTCGGCTGCACCGAAACGTGTCCCGGCGCCCTTGGCGGCCCAGCAGCGTGTCCTTTGGCCACCTGCCGGGCGCTTTCCAGGGGAGCGCGTCCGCGGAGCACCCCGCCGATACAGACTCCACACTCTACACTCCACACTCCACACTTTGACCTCCACACTCTGCACTTTACGCTCCACGCTTTACACTCCAGACTTTACACTCCGCACTTTACACTCCCCACTTAACACTCCACACTTTACACCCTACACTTTACACTCCACACTTCGCACTTTACCCTCAACACTTTACACTCCACACTTCACACTTTACACTCAACGCTTTACACTCCACACTCTACACTCCACACTTTACACTCCTCACTTTGTACTTTACACTTTACACTCCACACTTTACACTCCACAGTTTAATGTCCATGAAAACACTCCTCACTTTGTACTCTACACTTTACACTCCACACTTTACACTCCACAGTTGCATGTCCATTCTTTGCCCTTTACGCTCCACACTTTACATTCCACCCTCTGCACTCCAACACTCCACAACACATTACACTCCACACTTTACACTTCCCCCTTTTACACTCCACATTTTCCGCTCTACACTTTACACTCCGCCCTTTACACTCCACACTTTCCACTCCACACTTTCCACTCTACACTCGGTACTTGTACTCCACACTCCACACTCTACACTCCACACTTCAGTCTCACAGTCTACACTTGACACTCTCCGCACTCACACTCTACACTCCACACTTCATACTCCACATTTTACACTCCACACTCTACACATGGATCGAAAAAACTAACCCCTGTTCGGGGTTCTCCTTGTTCAGGAGACTACGTACTGTTTGCTGAGCGCCCGACCGGCCCTTGTTCAGGGCTCTCCTTGTTCAGGAGATGCCAGGGGTCGGCGGCAGGGGGCGGCAGCCCTTAAATATATATATGTATAGATACATACATATTATATACATGTAACAATGTAACACATGTGTGTGTGTGAGTTTGCCCCTGTCACCATTTACAGGTGATGATTTTAGGATACAAAGTGCAGGTTTCCGATTGCCATGTTCTTTGCTGCAGGTGATAAAAGCGTCCAAAGGCCAAAGGATCCCTCTATTCCATGGATCTATTGGGTGAATACTCAAACAAATAGTGATTCAACAGTTGATCCTGTCCGTATATTGCACCCCCAAACATTAACACCCTGGAATGTAGCAGAAAAGGTATGGAAAAGATCCAGCTTGGCCGTTCACCTGTGCCTTTTCTTGGTTCCAGAAGTTGGGCCCCTGAGTTTCGAACAGCCGTCGTGTGGAACTAACGGATCCATGTCGCACCCTGAAATTGGAAGAGTTCCAGCTTGGTGTTGCTCTCAACTTCCCCATGTATCAAGCTGAAGTCACTGAACCTCTTATCACCTGAAGTTTTCATCTCTGCCCCAAATCTGCATAGTTCAGATTCTGACTTGAGCAACAAAACAAAGGCACAGAACAGCCAGTTTATACCCTCCGGTGCCATCAAACATGGCTACAGTAGCTCGAAAATCCTGAACTACATGGAGGTTTATAGCTTGGAAAATCAGCTATAAATTATAAATCCTTGTCAAATTTGTTGGGCCACTCTGAGTCAACCTTTCACCAGCAACATATGGAATGTCAAAAGCTGGAGAATTTGCTGAGGTTCTGTCGTTTATTTGCAGGTGCTTCCCAGTTAGTGCGGAGGGCCTAGAGTTTTCCCATATACCATACCATACCACACCACACCACACCACACCATACCACTACATCACACCACATCACATCACATCACATCACATCACATGACGTCACATGACATACATACATATATCATATATGTATTTATCTATTGATGCGTGTATTTGTTTATGTATGTGTTTACTATTTAAAACGAAGGCTTCAACGTTTACTCACCAGTTGTTTTCCCGCGCCAATCTTTGACGGTCCGCAGAGGTGTGCAAAAGGTGAAAATATCTATGACCTAAATGTTTTTTGTTATATAACATAGTTAGTAACATCCAATTATGATTGTAAATTTGTAAATATAATTTATATCATCCATATAATCATTCATAATAAACCTAAATGTACCTACATGCCATTCTCATGTGCCTATTTTGATATTTGCCTCTTGCACGTGGTAAGAAGTTCGTTGCGGCATTGCGCTAAATTCGGAATAGGCATTCAGTCCTTGCCGATGAAACGGCCGAAAGTGTGATCACGCATCTTTCTGCAAAGATCCGTATGTTATATATGTAGTACATACTATTTATCCATATATATATGTATATATATACAATACATGTATAATAATCTGATATGTACCTATCTATATATTTCTACATGTACATACAGAGAGAGGGAGAGATCTGTCCTGCTCAATAAATCGCGTTGCACCCCACCATGGACCGGCGCATGGTCAAGAGACAGGAAATCTCAAGCTGGCCGCTGAGCCGCAGGTCAGCCATGGCATCATGGAATATCATTGGGATTAAACAACAATAGGGACATAATGAGGATATCATTTGATATCCTAAATCTTGTGTCAACCGAAATGAGCCATTGCAAACTGCTTGATGGTCTTTATCCTCAAATATCGCACTGACATGTAGAACCCATGACCAAAGAATTGGCAATCTGTGGCTTAAACCAAAGCAAGTGAAGCACTCAGAGCCTTTGGTTTAAAGGTGGCTTACCATGGTGAAAGCCCGCCGTGTCTCTTGAAAAATAAAAGTCATCGCCACATGTTTTGTTGGGAAATCAGAACTTCTGTCAGGGGAATCTCCTTGTTTCTGCCTTGAATATCATGGAATACTGCGGAATCTTCACTCGCTTCACTCGTCGCGAAGACTTCTCCAGCTGGCAAGTTGCGACTCAGAACGGCCTAAGACTCCAAAAAGCGCTTGGCGCCGGCATGTCTTTGCGGTGTCCATTCCTCCAGTGCTTAATCTGCGCTATGGTTTTATCTCAATAAAGGAGTACCTGTAACAGGTGTTGTTCCTTTCCCAACACCCAAACAAGAAAAGTCCGTCTGTGGTTCCGGTGGTCACAAATGTTCACCCATATTCCTAGAACTACATCTGCAAACTATAGTGGATGCTTGGTCAACACAAATATGAATGATTCATTAATCCCTCAGAAATCTCTGACATAAATCGAAATCTAACCCCCGATGAACCACAAACTTGTGGGGCTGACTCTTGCCATTGCACACTTGAAGCTACCCTGTTCTCGCCAAAAGACATGACAGCTCCCACTTTTGGGAAAGGATATTCAAAAGGGATAGGCTGCACAGCTGCTGACATCAGTTCCACAAAGCTGAGATCAAAGCAGAGCTGCATGCCGCAGAGTTGTGGCATCTCCTTTCTTTACCTCAAAAGACATGGCAGATACGGCAGATACGTTTCTTTCCGGGCCCCAAGTGGGCCGGTCAAAACTCTGCGCCAGCGGTGACAGGAAACCAGCACCGGTCTTTCTGTCAAGGAAAATGGCCTGCGTGTTCAGCCAAGCTCTTCCATTGATGTTTGTCCTATTTCTTCGTCGGCCCAGTACAGCATATTTCGAAAATGGGAGGCCCAATGCAAGAATTTCGGACAGGAGTCGGCTCATTTCACCCATCCACTACCAGTCCCTTGTTTGCTCGGAAAAAGGCATACAATTCAATTTTTCTCATCCGAGCGCAATAGATCCTGATAAGACAGAAACTAAACCTGTTCATTCAAGGTAGCTTCCTGCGGGCCTGATTCAAGATTTTGGAGACCAAGAATTCATTGAATTTGGAGTCTTCTTATTTCGAATGCTTCTTCAACAGGGTCACCAATAGCTTGACCCTTTCTATATTTCTGTAAAACAACTTGGCTACACAGACCTCACGGGCCTTTGTGCGCACGAGGTCCCATCGGGTCCAATCGTGTCTTATGACGCA
>CAMXCT020003635.1:320995-378495 GCA_947184155.2 Cladocopium goreaui | reverse complement strand
AAGAAACCTCCGTTGTATTGCTCCAGTCTCCGCATTTCAAAAATTTTACCAGCAAAACCAGAGGTATTTGGTGAACTTTCACTCCTGGGCCCCAACGGAGGGCGCTCGGCAGGCCGTACCCATGCCCAACATCGCAAGAGCTGCAGGCCTCATGGCCGAGAGGCACCCCGAGACAAAAAACACTGGGAATTCGTCTGACAATGGGGTATACCGGTATACCCCAATGTGTGCATATATACATGCATACACATTTATATATATATATATACATATATATATACATACATATATGTATATACATATATATATATATATTTACATACATGTACATCTACATGTATATCTACAAATATATATATATATGTGTATACTGTAAATTATATGTACACATCTATATCTCGTACAGCTCCCGAGCGGTGCGCGCACAGCGTGAGCAGTGCGGCGCAGCACAGGTTCCGGCCCAACCAACTGCTTTGTACAGGCTCAAAAATCGGGCGGATGAGTTTGCACGCGCCCGCCTTCCACAGTAGTCCACAGGCTTGATCCAGGGGTATCACCAGGCACAGCTTGTGTCAGACAAGCCTACCAACACATTTACCTACCAGCAGGTAACACTACACTAATCCAGCACGCCTCCTGCGGCTCATGCAAATCAAAATTATTGGATTCGGCTGTAAGAATCGACAAAAGGAGAAAGTTGATGCTGCACAAAACTCTCTCTCAAGCGGGGCAAAAACAATGAGTGTGCGACACATGCGGTCAAAACACGATTGCGCAGTTATGTGGGGCCACGAGGTGTGAGCCACCGGGCCTCGTTGTTAGGCGCTCCAATGACACTGCCCGTGTGTTCGTTCCATGCCAGACTCATGCCACCATGTATGTGGGACCAAATACTGCCCCAAGCATAGCACAAAATAATCTGCTTCTCACACATGAGGGCCATAACACATGAGGAGCCTATGCCAGTTCCCTCTGTTTGAGCATGACAGGTTGCAAACGTATCACGGCCAAGCATTCGTCGCATCCGCTGACAAACACGGGAATCACCATTTCGGCCCAGAGTAGAAGTAGAGACCGCAAGCATCTCCAACTCACAGACCGGTGAATTACCATCTTTGTGCGGTGTGAATGATGTGTGCGCAAGCACCGCCAGCTCAAACATGTGACTCGCAACCTCTGCACAGTGATGAAGTAAGAAGCCCCAGCACGGTGTGCTCCACAATGTCTTGAACTTCAAGGTGTTGGAAACGGAAGGCGGTTTTCCAAAATGACCGAGCTCCATGGCACAACTAACTAGTGGTCACAACCCCCAGGGATCAGCCGTCTCAGCCACACTGGAAAGACCTGGGCCTGTGGCTATACACATCTACAATAGCCAGTTTGAAGGAATAATCTTGGTCAACCAGAGGGGTAACCTATTTTCAGAACACATATCTTTGCTGGTGCTCTATTCTCATCGAGGGTTGACCCAGATGAAGGTCTGCCGTCAAGGCTTGGGTGGTACAGTGGTACAGACCTGGTAAAAATTCTAGCTTGCGGTCCAGGTAGATGATTCTATATATATATATATACATATGTATAAATATGTTATGTATATATATATGTATAAATGTATAAATATGTCCTTGACTTCTCGAGAATCGTGAAGGCATTTGTTGAAGCTCTTGTCACAAACATGGCTTTCTCGTCGACTCTACGAAAACCCCCATGGGATCAGAGAGGGACGGAGAAATAATGCGGGCATATTGCGACAAGAACATGATTGTCGTTGTAAAGTCCAAGATACCAATACATATATATATATACACACATGTATGTATGTATGTATGCATGCATGCATGCATGCATGTATGTGTGTGGATGTGTGTGTGTATGTGTGTATGTGTGTATGTGTGTATGTATGTATGTATGTATGTATGTATGTATGTATGTATGTATGTATGTATGTATGTATGTATGTATGTATGTATGTATGTATGTATGTACTTATGTACTGTATGTATGTATGTATGTATGTATGTATGTATGTATGTATGTATGTATGTATGTATGTATGTATGTATGTATGTATGTATGTATGTATGTATGTATGTATGTATGTATGTATGTATGTATGTATGTATGTATGTATGTATGTATGTATATGTATGTGTATATATATATATATATGATATGTATGTGTATATATATATATATACATATGTTGCACAAATAATATATATATATATTACATAAATATCATGTACACATATGCATTGATATACATATGTGCATGTCCTATAGAAATATGAACATCCTGTCTAAATATGACCCGCGTCCAAGTGCCGTACATGGCCAGACCCAACAGCACCACCTGTGGGCCGTGGATGGGCTTATTCAATGGGAAAACCCATATTTTGATGTTTTTTTTTGTTCCTGGGCAGTTATACATGATATACAACACTAACATATACTAAGCTATACAAGGTGGAAATAATACTCATGTGGTTAAAACAATGTTATTTTTACCACCCATGACTGGGAATGGTAACCATAGCACCCATAAGAATGGTGATGACTTGGGGATGGTTTATTATTGTTTTACCCACATTGCCCATATTTCAGGAAACCTCCATATATACACATTCGTTTGCTGTTTAATCTGGTTCTGCTTCTCATTATTACTATTCATCAGCGTGTTTGCAGAGCACAGGTCCATAAGTGTCTCTGTGCCAATACGCCGTGACGCTGAAACCCTGTTGACAGCCGATACGCGGTTACGCCCTACTAATACTATTGGAACTATCATCAATCTCATTACTATGTTTATTGATATTTTATTGTTTCCAGACGTGACGATATGGTAAAGGATCAAAACTCAACCAGTACCCCAGTTATATCAAAACAGCTGCATAAAGCTGGACATCCTACAGTGTAGGATATCAAAGCTCTTGGCTGGTTTTGACCCAATGATAAGAATGGTTACAATGATATTGTTGATAATAATGATTTTAATGATTACAATGGTAATAATGCTTATAATGACTGTAGTGATTATAATGATTAAGATTAGCATAATGAGAATAGTGATTACGATGATGATGATGATGATGATAGTGATGATGATGATGATGATGATGATAGTGATAATCATGATTGTAATGATAGGAAGAACCCCATTTTGACCCATCCCCATGTGAAAACTTCAACTTCTATGGGTGAAATCCTGGTCATTTTATGCCACCAAGAAACTCCTGCTAAGCGCCAAGGGTGCGAATTTGCAGCATCCTTCAGGAAGGTCGGCACATTTTTTCCGCGGCCCTTGGATACCATTTTTAATAGGTAAACCATCTATAAATGGGTCATCTATACCATGGCTATGTTAAATAACCAGATGGTAAATCCTATAGTAATTTAACATAGCTATTGAAAATGGCCATAGAAATAGTGAGTTTTCCCATGAAAAATGGTGATTTTCCATAGTTATGTAAACGTTTACCAGAGGGTAATCCTTCAGAATGGGGTTCTCTACCCATAAATTTACAATGAGAACCAGAAACATTCCGGATGTACATGCACACAACTCAAGGATACATTGAACTTCATTGAACCAATAAATTTGACTGTAAGAAAAAAGAAAAACATCAAAGGGATACAACCTACTTGTTTGCCACGGCATCTGCCGAAGCAAATCTTGCCTGATGGCGGCTACATGCTTTAGCGAGAAACTGATCGAGTGATTTATGTGATTTAAAAAACAGAATCTTTAGACTGGATACCAATGTGGCTTCCAGTGGGAAGGAAGCTTGGCATGGCCAACCCTTTTTTTTAATTGCAAGATACTCATGTATTTTCACTAGAATGAAGCCAGATTGGGAAACGACCGGACCTACAAAAACGGGTTGGGTCCCCCAAGGTCGCCAGGATGATGAATTAGATCCCACAATGACCAGTCCATGGGTGTAGCAAATGTGTACCAGTCCATGTTTGACCCATAACCATAGGTTGACATGAACAGTCCAACATGGCTGGGAGATGCTGAAAAACCCTCTACTGAAAAGAGAAGCTTGGCAACACAGGAAAAAAAGCGGCATGACTGGCTAGCTTTAAAGCAAATCAACCTGACCATCAGACAAAATCTTCAGATAGTTTGTCCAAATGCATTGTCCAAATCCTTTGTTCATAGGGCGCCCTGAGGCTTTGCACATTGCTTCTTGGGTCCTATGCCAAGGTACCAATCTGGCAACATCAGCCAACGAATCCTGGGAATAGAACATCCCCATAATCTATATATCCCCAAGACAGAGTAGATATCCCATGGAAATATCACCTCTATGACTGGTAGAACTCCATTGATAACCAGATTGTTACTATTACTGGGTGTGGATTCCAGAATGATCGTATACTAATCCGATAGTTCTGGGATGACGCCATAATCCCAATTCTTCTCGCTATATCCCCACGATTTGTTATTCCCAATTTTAACTGACCGTTTTCCATGACTTTCCAGCAACACATCAACCCAAGTATTATGAAGATCCACCATGTGTACCCTCTGGTAAACATACAGAAAACTATGGAAAATCACCATTTTCAATGAGAAATTGAAAATCAACTATTTCCATGGCAATTTTATGCAATTTTCAATAGCAAACTGTAAACGTTTACCAGAGGGTATCATTTTTGATCATACATTACCATGTTTCATCTTCTTGGGTGACGGTGACCCAAAAATATGGTAATCCTATCCCCCTGTGGTGCTGAATGTCCATATGGTCCCTCCGGTAAGTTCACTGAAAACTGCCAAGTTCAATTCCCCAATTTTTTAAAAAAAAAACTAATTCTCTCTAGTTACTCTAGTTATGTAGGATATATTGATATGTGTATGTATACATATGTATATATACATGTATATATATATACATATGTATATATATATATAAAGATGTATATACATATGTATATATACATATATGTATATACATATACATATACATGTATATATATATACATATACATACATATATATATATATGATATCAGATATATGTCCCCGCCCATATCTCCATGTTCCATCTGAACATTGGAATTTCGGCCACGCCTGGCTGGCGGCCAATTCCTGGAGATTCACTATCCATCCACTGACCTACCTCCAGCAATTAGGAAATTCGTAGCATCGAGTGCTGAATGGAAAATTTCCAAAACATCTGAATAATGAGAGCTGAATAGCATCCAAATAATGAACATACAAGATTCAAAATCACATAATCTCAGAACCAGAAAAAAAAAATGTACCAACTTGTTGTCGAGTTATTCGAGAGACTTGTTGAAAAAAGTCTTCCGGCACTCCGAAATTGGCGGGGGATCCCAACTCGGAGAGGAATGTCTACCAGGCAACCTGGATACCTTTGGAAGTTGGGCACAAAATGCCGGGCACTTTTGGCTTACATCATTGGGATCAGAAAAATGATTTGTCTATCGTCCTCTGGGTCAAACCTGTGACCCATACATACCCATACCCATGGCAGTGTCTTTACTAGCTATATAATCCTCAGTGCGTGTTTATAAGATCCTCATATTTGTTGGTGAACGTTCCGCTTTGTCAAAAAAATGTCTCTGTGTGTGTTACTCAAATTCCCATGTTTGGCTCTTGTTTTCTCGGTTTGGGTTGCTTAAAGCATATATCTGGGCAAATTATAATATTTCACGAACCTGAATTTCTGGGCCATAAAAGGGGATGATTTCCCTTATTAATAACCATGATTCCAGGGTTCGGTCGCGACGTGAGGTCGTGATGAAATTTACCCAGATATATCCCCATTGCCCATCTGGGACCCCTTGCTGTGGCCAAGGGAGGCTGGAGCATGGCGCGATCCTGCGATAAGATATCACCTTAAACAACAGTAATGAATGGAGATAATAGGGATGTAATGGAGATATAATTGGTATATATTGGGTTTCTTGGGAATGGGTATATTGGATGTGATTAACCTGGCTAACTAACTAAATCTGATACTTGGGTAATGGGTATCATGTACCCCTCATGGATCGGAATAATGATCGGGATTATTTTTTTTTGATTTAATGGGAGGTAAATGGGGGTATAAACCAACTTAAACGGCAAATCTGGATAAGTCAGAATAATATACGATGTTGGGCCATTTTGGGATACTTGCCCTTCCATTCACCATCATGTGCATCGTGACGTCGCGAAGTGAGGTCGTTATGTGTATGTATGTCTATGTATATATATATATATAGTAGTTGATCCACAGGCGAACAGAGAAGTCGTGTTGCAAAGCAAGATGCGAAGCATGGAAAAGAAAGTGTTGCTCCACTTTACCTCCTACGTCCTTTCGGAACCAGAAAGTGGACATTGAATGGCGAAACTCTGCGAAAATCTGGCAAAGAACCATGGGGATTTGGGGATACCCAAACTTTTCCCCATTTGGGCGGGCAGAGAGTCGTCTCCAGGCTTCATGTAAACCCCTGGTGTTTTGCGAGCAACCGGCAATATGTCATGGTTGAAAACATATGATCCGTGTAAAATCCCTTTGTTCATCCACTTACCATGATCTCCACCCAGTTTTTCAGTTTTCATCACAGACTGGAGTTCAGAGATTACCAGTTCAAGCACTAAACTCCTGGCGATAATCCTGGAAATCGGAAAACTCCCGAAATCCATGACGGGTTGAACCAGAAAAACCCTAGAACCACCCATTTCCTTGAAACTATCAGCTATTTTTTCCCAGCAAAAAACACACCACAACTAACTGGCAGTGTGTCAAAACCTTGTACCCCTGTAGTTCACATCAAAATAGCTGGGATTTATGGATGTTCATCCCACTAAAAATGGTATTTTCATAGGTATTGATCCATACCCAACTAACCCTCCAAGAACCTCCAAAAAAACCCTCCGCGCTCCGTATGTCCTTTCCGAAGTCCGTCTCCATCAGCGCTTTGGGCGACTCCACCCGATCGGACTTTTGGAGCGCAGTGCGGGCCTTGGCCAAAGCCTTCTCCACCTCCTGGATGAGTTGGATGAACTGAGCATGGGGGACTTCACCATGGATTTACCCGGCCTGGTTATGACTAACATAACGAACTGGAAAATCACCATGTTTCATTGGAAATTTCACTATAAATGGTGATGTTCCATAGTTATATTAAATTACCAGAGGGTAACATGATATAACCATCCAAATGTGGGAATTCGCAGTAGCTACAAGCTAGCAACGAAGAATGTGAGTTACCAGCAATGCAAGCAGCTGGAGTGGATTTAAGGCTGCGGATTTTAGGGGAGACACTTTTAGAAGAAGCGATTTGAGGGGTGGTTATTTTAGGCCATGTGATTTTAGCGGTGATTTTTGGGGAGGTGATCCTTGAGGATGGTGGTTTTAGAGGAGGTGTATCCCAAAAATCCGCCCCCGGCTCCGGATCGGCCGCCGCTGTATCGTCGCCCTTGGGCATCGCCTCTGCCGCGGCTTTCGCCGCAGCGGGGGTCGCTGCATCTGCCTGGCTTTTCCAGTGGAAATAGCATGAAAATCTTGGAAAATCTGATAGAAAGATTGTGGATTTAAGATGATTGCCGGAACTAGAACCTGCGCTAAAACTAGAACCCATTCCGCTTCTGCAAAGTGGTCCCTACATTTGGGATGCGGCCCCTATAACAAAGTGCTCCCACAAAACGGCAGTCCCCAACCTCATTTTGGGGGATAAATCGGTGCCATTTTTCCAACGTATATGGGAGTTGACCTACCCATTTCATGCAGGAAATTTCAAAAGGGAATTTAACGTGCTTTAACATGATCTAAATAACAAGCATTCCAGGTCTTTCCAACAAACAAAAAAGTGGGAAAAAGTTGTGTTTCCATGATCTCTTTCGTTGTGGTTGCTGGTTAAATTCCAGAATTCCTCATTGGAAGGAAGGTACCATAGGGGGTGAAATAAGTATCTGCTGAATTCCGGACATGGAATTCTGTTGCAGTTTTTGATTGTGAGGGTCCTGAAAGCTCCTGGTGAAGAACACATTGTCGCACATCTTTCACACCCCACAAATCCCATCAAACTCAGGCTCAAATTGTCCCCTCACCTCGGAACTTTTGTCGTCCGCCATGCCGCCCTGCCGGGGCCCGTGACATGTGATATTCTGGATGTCACTTTCAAGAATGTGTGTGTGTGGACCAGACCATATATGATCGTTTTTGTTGGTATGTACATGTGCATAAATACTATGTGTACTTGTGATTAATATCTATATGAACACGTATAATATATTTATATAGTTATATTATATATATACCGTATAGAAATATATAATACATTATACATTTATACATTATATAGATATATAAAGATACTGCAGATATGTATTCCATAATACATATATTGTGGATATCATAGATATATCATATATATAATACAGATATGTATTATAGAATTATATATATATGTATATACATTATATGATTGCATTGATATATATATATAAGTATATATATATATACATTTTAGTGATATACGTTATAAAAGTATATTAAAAATATATACCATATATAGATATAGATGTATCCTGAAAAAAAAGGCCCTGCCTGATATCGATGGATCCCAACATATCCCAACCACTGAGCCCCCGCACCAAACGAATCTTGTTCTTCTCGTAATCCTCAAAGATCAGAGATATTGGAGGATGGAGGTTGGAAAACCATAGGAAAACCATAGGAAAATGGTGATTTAATGAGGGTTTACGGTGGTTTAATGGGATTTAATGGGTTTTAACTACCCCAGAAACTTTGATGTTTTTTGTTGGGGATTGGAAACCATATTCAGGAACATACAATGGAGGTGTTTAGTAGTAAGGGGAATGGCTAATACTAAACACTTTGAGTTTTTTGTTTGATACTAAACACTTTGAGTTTTTTGTCCAGTGAAAGATCTATAATATACATACATATATATATGTATATATACATATACATAGCTCTGATATAACCAATAAGATTGTTTGTTTACCAACCAAACTTGGTGTGTTGAAAATGGGAGCTTCGCCAAATTTCAACTCTGGGGATACCCCAAAAACCACGATGATTTACCATGGTTTCTTGGGCACCTGCACCACCGAAAAACCTGGGCCCCAGAACGTCATTGATCTGGCCCAGCACCTGAAGGCCGAGTGAAAGGGAAAGTGCACCGTCCCAAATGACTTCCGCGGATTTCACATCACATCACTTGTTTAAAGCAAACGGGGAAAAAATGCCTCAAAAAGGTGTTGCGTGATGTTAAAAAAAAGTAGGACATTTACCAACCTCTGTAAAATGGTAGATTAACAAACCAATATAGTGTGAATATGTCATGGGATGTATGACCAATAAGATAATATATAGGTAGTAGTGTCCCTTTGCAGGAAACATGATACCCTCTGGTAATTTAACAGAGCTAGGGGACATGGTCCATTTACAAATGATTTACCCGTTAAAAATGTGATTGAATAGGCATATCACCCATGATGGGATATAATGGGGGGAGACTCAACAAAGCTTAGATGCTTTTGTCCGAACATGGGGGGCATCCTATTCATTGTGATTTAGGATTGAGAAAATGACATTGCATGTGTACATACATATGTACATATATATCTATATATATATATATCCCATTTTGGGGGCAAGCCAACACCCAAAAAAACGTGATTGAAATTTCTTGTTCCCTACTGAACATCCCTGCTTTGCTCACGCATGTTCAACTTCCTGAGTGTATCCCTTGGATGTTCACATCAAAATAGCTGTATAGCTGGACATTCATCCCCCCAAATCTCGGACTTTCCGTGGACTTGATGGGAATCCCAGCATCATATCTACCCCAGTCGGACTGGGCTGGGCAATTCATCCAAGTTCCGAAAGAGTCCTAGAGAACCCATCCAATACACATTGCAGGGGACCGCCAAAAAATCCACCAAGTTGTGTAGATCATTTTCCGGAGCCCCCCAAGTTATGTTTATTGCTGTGTATTTGGTTTGTTAACCCCTCTAACTATAGATATATCCATGAAATCCATGAAAACAACCTTTCGTAACTAAATCAAGCCCACTTCACCTAGTTCTCAACCAACTTACCTGTCGTTTTGGAGAACCCTTTGAAAAGACTCATGGCGCACGCTGGATTGGAAGGCTTCGGGGATGAAGCTATCGACCGTGTCCAATTGGCCTGTGCCAGCATCGAAATTGTGATTCGCTTTCAGCCATGGTTCGAAAATAGGGATTTTCGGCGGTTTTAACTAGTTTCAACTTCGAAGTTTTTTCAACTTAGCTAGTTTAGCTATCATAAAATCATGGATTCTTTGGTTTAGAAGTGATTTTATGATAGCTAAGTTCGCTAAGTTGGTAAGTTTATAACTGTTGGGCCCATCTGGTTGGATCTGTTTCCGCCATGGATCGCCATGGCCCAAAGGCCAGAAATAGATGGATGACATTCAAATAGAAATCTGCTTGGTTAAGATGTTAAGATTCTAATGAAAAAAATGATGGATCAGATGGATTATGATTCTAATTTCTAATTTCATGATGGCACTATCATGATGGTATAAACCATTACTGGTTGGTGGTTGAGCCCTACCCCTCTGAAAAATGATGGACTTCGTCAGTTGGGATGATGACATTCCCAATATGATGGGAAAGTCATAAAATTCATGTTCCAAAACACCAACCAGAAATAGATGAACCATAGCTACGGTGAAATAACCAAAGGCTAATTTCTGAGGTGGTTGTGAGGTCGTGAAGGTGAAGGTCACAAGAACGACGGTCACGACGCCCTGGGTTTAACGGTTTGGGGTCTGGATTTCAACACCCTACACAGCTCGCAGAAACAAGTTTCAACCAAAATAAATCATAATATTTAAACCCATGATTTCCTCAGATTTCGCCACCCTTTGATTTCCCCAAATCAGGGCACAACAAACCCACCACCCATTTCCGCCAGAGCTTCCGGACGCTGATGCCATGCTTCCAACTCATCCAGTGACTTGCAATCCGACGCACTGTAAGGGATCTCAGGCGGCAACCGCTGGGTGATGCTGGGTGCGGTGCCACCCACCGAGAGGTGGCACCGCAGGAGAAATTCAGGGATGATCCATGGCAATTTGGGGATGGGTCAAAACCCTATCCCCCTGGTGAACATCAAAATAGCTGGTAAATGGATGTTCATCCCCCTAAAAATGGTATGTATAGGTATTGATCCATGGCAATTTGTTGCCCAAATCTGGGGCAAAATTTCAAAAGCTGCAGGGTTTCCTGGCATCCATTTGTCGAGATTTGTTGCCCGAATCTCGAAAAAAGATCGGAATCCTAGGCCAAAATCAAAGCCATGAAAACGCCATCGGCAACCGGTTTACCAGGCAACTGAAGGCTTGATGAATTGCTGGCTTCAATGGATTGACCTGTTCCCAACATATCCGTGGTGTGGGGCAGAACCCAAGGTTTGGGATCTTTACCAGCAGCCCCAGATCATTGCAGCAAATGATCAGGCTTCTCTTGACATTGGCCTGCAAGGTTCCCATGCTGTGCATATCTATATATATATATATATATCTGTGTGTGCGCGCGTATGTATTATATACATATATATATACACATGTATATAGATATATAGATATATATATATACATATATACATATACATGTGTATATATATATATTCCATTATATACATATATCCCGTTATATCCCCATCAAATGCTTAGTTCTACCTCCATGTTTGTTGCAGAAACCCATTTTACTGAACAGCCCTCTAAGGTGGCGACGGACTGCTGCTGCCCCTGCTGTTGCTGGAACTGCGATGCGGCCACAACCGATGGCTCCAGAAATGGGTTCTACCGGAGGGTTGCCATTTTGGACTGTGGATTCTTGGTTCTTTCCGGGTTTTTCCCATGTTTTTTCTTTTTTTTCATACAAGCCCACATGATTTGTGATAAAAAATGGATTTCTCTCACTCCAGAAGATAAATCATTCGCCCAGGATGCTGCCGGCTTATGTCATAGGACCAGGAAATGGGAAGATGTTTGTTGTAAGTGCAAAAAAGGTCATTGTGTGCGCATATCGAGATGTATGCTCTACAGTTTTGCTGTGTACATGTAGATCATGATTTAATCTTGATTTATCTATCTTAGGTCATGATATATCATATATCTCTATGTCATTCTATATATATATTATACATATTACAGTTGTATACATAGATGTATATATATATATACATATGTGATATCTACTATCTACATGTCATAAATTAGCATATCTTTAGAACTACTCATCCCCGGCCCATCCAAAAACCGCCGTGTCCACGAGTCCACGATCCAGTCGTCCGGTCGCCCGCCTTCATCCAGTCCTGGCGATTGTACTTGCCCATGTACTGCTGGAAGTTCATGTACCTCCAGGGCTGAGGTTTGAATCTGCAGACAGAATATCTGTAGATATATATATATATATACATATACATGTGTGTGTATTCATGTAGATATGGATGATATGGAGATCAGATATAGGTAGGGATATTAGATATGAATATGGATATAATGATATAAATGGATATAGATATACATTTGTGAATATAGATGAATACATATGAAGTGACTGTATATATATATATATATACATTACGTATATGTCTATGTCGTATTCCCCGAGCATCAAGGCAATCAACTCACTCTTGGAAAAACTATGACCTCCCAACTGTTTTCTCCCAGCTAATTGGCTGCAGTTCAAGTTAGTGGAGATGTATTGTAATATAACAACCATACCCTCTGGCAATTTAACATAGCTATGGAAAATCACCATGTTCAATGGGAAAATCAACTATTTCTATGGCCATGTTCAATAGCAAACTGTTTGTTTACCAGGCCGGGTAGTTCTAGGGGTGAAATCCCAACGTATGGTGTCAAAATCCCCTCGTTATAGCTATAACGACATCACCCCAACGGTTCAACGACCCCTCCCGAGATCACTGCTGAAAGTTGTTGGCTGAAGGTTTTCCAGAATCCGACCTGGCTGCGATGAACCCTGCACCACAAAAGGGGATTTTTGAGAAACTTTGAACCCAAACTTTTTCAATATTTTGAAGAATACTTTGAAGTAAACTTGAAACCCAAACTTTGAACAAACCATACGAATTGAAGAATTGGGGTTTTAGTGACTTGGGGTAAAAACATCGGTTTGCCACAGATCAGCAACACTGTTTCATCCAATTCTCATCATCGGTCTCCCATCCGCCCAAACAAGTCATCTGCCGGGGTGACGACTTGGAATCACCACCTCGACCGCAGGGGCATTGCGGCATAGCCCATGTCTGGCTGATCTCATATGGTTGTTAGCCTTGGTTGTTACATGTTGTTACCCACTTCCTAACCAGAAATGGTTGTACCTCCAAGTGACTCCCAAGTGACCAAAAGGTACCCTGCTAGAAATTTTGGGATGAAATCACGCAGCTTGAGCATTGGTTGAGACCTCACTCAAACTGTAGAACAGGGCTCTCCCACCCTGCGGGAACCATCGAATTTTTGGGTTCAGGAGGAAGCATCGAAACGTCGGACATGTTTTCTAGAAACGTTTAAAAAAATCCTTCGATTTCAGACTGGATTCTGCATTTTTATAACCATCCAAACAGCCACAACATAGATCGATTTTTCCAGCTGTCTGCAGGTTTTCCCATGTACCATCCACTCCACATGTGCCAACCATTGTAAGCCCTAAGGCTCTAAGGTAGATTCGGGAGACCATGCCCATTTTTCCTAACAGAGGCACCTTGAGAGGCGCCCATGTACTTGGAAAAGTCCATGTAGTTCCTCAGCGCGCGGCGATCTCCCATGGGCCATCGGGCTTGGTTTGGGGAGATCGAAGTCTGATTGTTTCAGGTATCCATCCCATGAATCTGATCTAATCCCTTCCAGAGATTTTGGAATGTATTAGGTCGGAAAAATTATCAGGTCCTATCTGGGAGGGCTGCTCCGCGATGAATTGAAACACATTCCTAGATCTAACACTGTTATCCAGCTTCGATTGGATTGGAAGGGAAAATGTACAGGAAACCCCTACATTTCGGAAAACCCCCTGATTTGCTATCAAAAGTAGTGTTTCCTCTAGAAATTCCCAACCCATCCCATGGCCCTGGAGGGCCCTGGAGGGCCCTGGAGCCCCTCACGCACCACTTCCACCAGAGTTGCCTCGCGGTAGCGCGGCCGTTACGCCGTTCCTATGAGGGGAACATTTTTACCCACCAACGGTCAGAAGTGCACATGGATTGATGTGGTTGAATATGTATCCATAGAAATATACATACACAATCTTACGCATGTGTATATATATATAATATATATAATATATATATATAATATATATATAATATATATATATATATAGCGAGAGAGATGATATGGGTGTCTGAGTTTCCGTGACTATACATAAATCATAAATATCTATGGACATGTAGAGATCGATAACTTAAGAAATGCCGCATCTATTCTCTATGCTTCAATGATAATCCCTGGTTAAACTGATGCTCTGCAGTCTCGGATAGTTTTCCCCTCTGGGGTCAAAATGGGCCACTAGGGTCCATATCACCCCACCCCAACTTTTATCACAAAGCATTTGCTGACCAACGAAATGCTTCTATCCCAACGAAATGCTGGTTGTAACAACAACTTTAGGCTTTAGCCGACTCAGTCTGGTTTTATCTGGGTATATATAACTTACTTTGTTACTTGGTTCTATCTGCTTGAAAATGCAAGATTTGCTAAGATCTTTCAGGTTGTTTCAGTCAGTTACACCCTGCGCGAACTCTGGGCCTCCCATGTACTTTGAGAAGTCCATATATTGCCTCAGCAAACAAAAAGGCGCGTACGTTGAAACGCTTCAAGAAATGATCCTGAACAATCATGAACAATCCAAAAATCAGGTCCAAAAATTTCGATCCGTCACCCCTTAGATAGCATCAAGCCAAACATAGGGGTATGATCCGTTCCAAGGTCCCCCACGAACCTCCAGAATTTCCACCTGCCGACGGCTTCACGTCAGCTCGCTGTGTCTGTGAACCAAAAATCAAACCTTACCCAACCAGAAACACCATGGAAAAACATGGCAAAACCATAGAAAAACAATGGAAAAACAATAGAAAAACCATGGAAAAACCATAGGAAAACCATGACCATAGAAAAACGATGGGAAAAAACATAGAAAAACCATGGAACAGCCATAGAAAAACCATGGAAAAATCATAGAAAAACCATGGAACAACCGTAGAAAAACCATGGAACAACCATAGAAAAAACCATGGAACAACCATAGAAAAACCATGGAAAAACCATAGAAAAAAATATATTACTCCCCAGATTGCTGGTAATTTGGTTTTCCAAAGATCTGCTTGCTGGACGATTTGGGTTACTCCGCTGGAACTGCAAACTGGCCGAAATTCGTGACGAGCTCTTTGAACGTCCTCAACTCCTTCCCTCAATGTAAGTGACCAGATCAGCCGTGACTCAATGGAATAACTGAATAACTGCTCATCATCCATATGTATATATATATATACACTACCAATCAGTTCATTTGCAACTGGCATACAAATGTATTGTCCATGAAATCCTAACTTCTTAACATATCTTAACATACGTATAGCACCCCCCAAAAAGAAAAGTTGGAAACCTGGAATGTGACAGGGAAAACATCATTTACCATGCTGGAAATACCATCATTACCCACTGGTTGGTGGTGCAATAACCATCTTGAAAAATGATGGAGTTCGTCAATGGGAAGGATGACATCCCATATGTCCCATATATGGAAAATAATCCATTCATGTTTGAAACCACCAACCAGTGATTATTAACCATTAACCATCATTAACCATCATTAACCATCATTACCCCATACCATGACCATCATTTTCCCATGATTTTTGGGGGTTACCAGCGGTTACCATACTTTGATACGCCCGTTTGCTGCCCGGGCCAGGAATGTACTGCGAGATATCCGGGATGTACTGCTGGAAGTTGCCCTGAGCCTTGCAAACGACCGGAAGAAATAACACCTGGGTGGTAGAAAATCTGGAGATAAGTCTGAGATAAGTCTGAGATAAGTCTGAGATAAGTCTGAGATAAGTCTGAGAGCAAGAAAGAACTCGAAGTTCTGCAACCCCATGGCATATTCAACGAAGACCCAGGACATTACCAGCAACAGGGATCTCGCGAACCCGAGGATTCGTTCATGGATGCTGATTTTTGGGTCATAGAAAGACCTATATAAAATGATCAACCAAAGGTTGAAGGTAACCAAGGGTTGTGCAAACCGCTCAGGATGTAGTTCATAGCCATTCGGGTCATGTACTACCCAGCCTGGCTCTTTTCGGATTGGTCCTGGGACCGGCTCCTAAATCACTGGGGCTATCCTTGGATCAAAAATTACAAGTCACTATCTTTTGGGGGAGCACAAGTCACTATAGTCAACAGAGGTTCAATAGCTTCGCTTACTGGCATTGATCCATTTCTAACTTCATCCTGTGCCCTCTCCTCGTCCTTTGATTTGGCGGACTTCTGAGATTTCTCGGATTTCTCAGACTTGTCAGCCCTGACGTTCACCACTGGAAGCGGCCAACCAGGGAAAATATGTATGCCACTTTATGTCCCACTTTCGATGTCTGGGTCGGGGTCTCCAAATCGGATCGCGATTTTGAAGTGCCATAGAAACAAGACGATGGGCCATGATGGTTATATTTGAGGCCTTCACTTTCACCCAAATCTGAAAAGCCTCGTTGGGTGAGCAGTCCTGATAACAGTCATCCCCTTCTAGCTGCTTTTTCAAGTGATTCACACGTGTGTATTTGTGAAATACTCCAGAGTCGCTATATTTTCATTGTTCAATCATTAATTACTGAATGAACTACCATGATCGCAACAGCTTTATTGATGAAAGAAATCAATTGGGTTCTCAAATCCCAACTTTCGCCATCAACCACAAAAGAGATTTGGGGCATGGCTCAGGAAGCTGTCCGGTGGTACGTGTGGATGTAGCTTTGCCAGGGTTATGTCCACCATCGAGAATTGGGTCATTCCAAAATGGTTGGTGGTTTAAACTCATCCCAAAAATGTGAAAGCAAGAACCGTCATCGCAGCAGAAAACTAGAAATCCCTTAAGCCCCCAACCAAAAAAAAAACTACCACGAACGAAACCCTGGTTTAGCACTTGTTGGAAGTCCGTTTTTGTTGGGGCATTTCAGATTCCGGGGGAAGGGATGGTTTGAAAACCACTTAACCAGTGCCTCACGACCGATTTTGTTGGGAAACCCAACAAAAACACACCATTTTCTGCTCCATGTGCCGGGCATCCGGGCGCGAACATCACAGGTGCGGCCTGGGATCGAGATGATCGGTTTCTTGCCAACCGAAAATACGGCAATGCCTCGAAAAAAGGCCACTCAAGGATTCTAGAAGAGGTAAGTCAAACCTCAAAAAGGACCACAGACCTACAAGAAAATGAGCATCTATGATTATGACAATTTTAGCCAGCCACACATTGGAAATCCAAAATTATTTAACAATGGGATCTATGATTCAACAATGGGATCTTGATCCATCTTCGCCTTTTGACCCCCTCCAAGGACCCCTCTGAGGAGCCAGCTCCCGAGGACCTGAGCACAGGCAATTGCGCTTCGACAACGACGGTCCGGCAACCCGAAATAAACCTTTTAGAAACCCGTAGATATACCCTAAATAAATATATATATATATACCCTAGATAACCCGTAAAGGTTACCCTAGACCAACCAAAAAGTTGGCCCTAGATATACCCTATATGAATATATATATGAATATTATACCACCCCTAAACCCTCAACAAACCCGGAACCGAAGTTGCCCAGGTTCAGCGCCCAGGACTAGGACTGAGCCCCCCGACGGAACATACTTCCTCAGATTTGGCAATCCCCAGTTGCTCCCCTGCCTATCAAAAAATAATGCCATTGCATAAAAATGGAGGATTATATACGGAGTAATACAGTAATGTCGGAGATTCAAGAAAAAATCTGGTGCCATTGTGTACACAATGGCTGTTTTAGACCATAATATTAATCAAAAAAAAGTCGAACTGCAATGGAAACACAAACGGCACAAACGGTCTCATTTTGTTTGGGTTGGCCAGACATAGGTGGTTCATCAGGAGTTCCCATCCGCTTGAGGAAACCTGGTCACAAAACATAAACCCCTTTTTTGGGTTTTTATGTCTTATAACAAAATTAACATATTTTGGGTCGTGAAAATTTCCAGAAACACCCAGTTGATCGCCTAAACCATCATACTATCAGCTATCCCAATCTATCCCAATCAATGGGTCGCCAAGCAACTGAAAGTCTCCCTGAGCTCCGTTGGATCCGTTGGATCCTGGCAATGCCAGATGCTGGCACTTGGCGACCAAAAATGCTGAACCAATAAAAAAGGGTGATGTCACCGACCAATTTATTCTTATCCAAGATACAAAAGTCATCATTGAATAAAAAAAGCTCCGAAAGATGATGGTTCGACCCATAGAAACGGTAGAACATTTCTCAACGAGCTATTCCCTTTCAACCCAGGTGTCCGTTGCTCGGCAAGGCTGGAGGATGCACGGTCTTTTGTATGGAAACCAACTCTTTTGACCGCTTTTACAAAGGGCCTCGTTTTGAGAAGAAGCCATCTCCCCCAAAAAAAATACAGACCTTGCAGTCTTTGCTTGAAGTCTGCAGATGGCCCTCTTTTTCGCACCCAGGACATCGAATTCTTTGCCGCCTCCAGACATGTACTTCTGGTAGTTCATGAACTGCTGCCAGTCCACGTACTGCTTGTAGTCATTCATGTATTTCCTGGGCTCCCACATGGCCTCCCCCTGATGCTTAGAATTTGTGGAAAAAAGACTCTTAGAATCAATGTAGGCAAACCCAAACGGACGAATATGATCAATAGTGATGACCCCATTTACATCTGGTGTATCAGTTTTGAATTCATGTTTGTTTGTGAAAACCCATTTCGGTGAGTTCGTTGGTTCGACCGTGTTAGACCCGTTGTTCCTATCTACCTTCCCGTACTTGGCCGGTTAAATACCCCTTTGGTTCGCTTAAATCCCATGAAAATCAATTGCAGGATGTGCATTTCCGGATCGCTTGCTACGTCTTGGTTTCCCAGTAAGCAACGATAGTCAAATTGCCTGATGGACCATCATATCCCCATTTCCATCCATTTCCCCTATCAAAATGGGCCATGACTGAGGCAAATCTTGGGGAGCTCCATCGATGTGCCATCCCTTCCCCACCCAAGGAACTCGAAGCTTTGCGTGTTGCCTTCGGTTTTCGACGTTCCGATACGGCGTAGGTCACAGGGGTTTTACCGAGCTGACCCGGGGGGCCACCCAAGTCATAGGGCTACCCCCAATCATCTAAGTCATTAGTCCTTTTTGAGTAAACCTATGGTCTTGGAGATTCCCCATTTTCGGAAACCTCCGACCCATCCCCCAAAGTCAGGCAGCTTGAAAACACCACACCACGATGAGATAGGTCGCGCAACAAAACAACAGGATAGAACAATTTCTTCCAGCATCAAAATAGTCGAGATCAAGTTTCCATCATTCTGAAAGACCTCCAAATTGGCTACTTCAGAAAGTACATACAAACACCGTGACACCCAGATGTTTGGCTTTCACAAAAGGCACAAGCCATTCATCTGAGGATGCCACAAAAACCTAACGAAAACGGATATATGGTGGATATATTCCACTTGGATGGGTGCAACTAAACCAACAAAAATCAGGACTTGGAATATAGATATCAGATTTAAATATCCCCCCAAAACAGCAAATTTAGCGGTATTTACCGTGGTTTTCATACATATCTTTTTTAAAAAATTAGGGCATTTGGGGGGATCAAAAATTGCCATGTTTTTGCAATTTTGTTTCAACATGCAATGCTGTGTTGCCATCCCGCCCTTTCCTTGTACATCGGATTCAAGGTTGAAGATTCAAGATTTTTTTTGAACCTTGAATCTTAAAATTTAAAGGTTGCATTCAATTTTTTCCTGAATTTTGAATCTTGAATACAGAGAGGCTGGATTCTTAAATCTTGAATCCGGCCGCCTTGAATTCAAGAGGTTTTTTCTGGATCTTTAATCTTGAATCTTGAATTCAGAGAGGTTGGATTCAAGATATTTTTTTTTGAGTTTTGAATCTTGGTTCCAGGTACTTAGAGCACTGTCAGCCACCAGAAATTGCAATTTCTTGCAAATGCCCGGCCATTCTGCTAAGTACATATCCGTTGAAATTTTGTGGTTTTGCACCTTTTAAATTCCACCCTTATCCAAAAAAACAAAAGTTGTTAGTATTTTTTGATGTCAAGAGAAAAAATGCTTGGGTAACACCAGAAAAATAAATCATGAGTTTCAGACCAAACCTTCCCTGATGTTTTTGTTTTTTTGGTTTTCTCGCGGTGTTGCTGACGGTGTTGCTGTAATTCATATCCACATCCTTTAAGAGCAGCAGCAGTAGGCTCAGCAAGATATAGCATAATTCAAAAATGGGCTGGTAAGCAAAGCACACACTTGCAAATATGCAGATTAAATCAGACACCATGTCTAGTCAGCCACCACTCATGGACATCATCCAGGTGTGAAATTGTTGCTTGGTGTTCCCATGGTTTGAGCACCCTCTCAGAAAGTTACTTAAAACGTTTAAAAACCATGAGAAGAATTGGGTTCACAGCTCATACTTCGCCGTGAGACAAAATGACGTTTCGGTGATGTGTATGTCGCACTCAAATCATCACAATTAAATGGGTTTCTACTTGTCGTGCGGGTTCAATGTTTGCAAAAGTGCCTTTTTTCTCTTCTGCAAAATGCGAGTAAACTAGCCAGCTTTTCACCAAATTTTGGTTAGATGCCACAAGAAGGTCTTTGCATTCAAGTTTCCCAAGTTTTTTTCGCCAAGCCGTGGCGTGCAGACGTGCAACCAACTTAGCATCCGTAGCCTGCAGACATGATACCAACGTAGCATCCGTAGCGTGCAGATGTGCAACCAACGTAGCATCCGTAGCGTGACGTATCTTCGATTCCGTAAGAAGACGCGTCTGTGCGAATGCAAACACAGGACGTTATTAGCCCCCACCCCACCCCACCCCATCATAACCTCTAAAATGATTTTTTTAAAAAAAAAAAAACATATTTTGCCACGGCGAATTATGAGCCGTGGTCCAACTACAAGGCAACCAAGACTTGAAAATATGATTAAGTAAACAAGTTTTAGCATTGACTTTGAAGTTTGTTGTCGAAGCAACACCCTGCAATAGAGGCCTGTGCAGCAGTATTTTTCGAAGAATATGACATTCTTTGCTTAAAGCCGCCTCATTCCTTGCATAAAGTGAAATCATTTTTAACAATCCCGTTCTATAAATGAGTGCAGCGTTTCTTTGAAAGGAATATAGCGTTATTTTCAAAGAGGCCAGAGACTTACCGCTGTGCAAAGTTATCAAGGAGTGCAGCATTTCTTTGAAAAGAATATAACGTTATTTTCAAAGAGACTTACAGCTGTGCAAAGTTCTGTTAAAGAGGTAAAGAAAAAATTATGGAAGGAGGACAGCGTCGCGACAGAATGGAATACTTTGAGTAACCATTTTGACCAAATATGGTATTCCTTAAAGAGAGTGTTGCTGCAAGTATGTGCAAAGCCTCCTTCACAAGGGAGCGAACCATTTGACTGAAAACCATGCAATAATACAAAAAAAGATAGAAAAGTTGAAAATCATAAGGGGAAAATACATCGAACTACCATCCTGGTTTCACACCGGCATCTTTTTGGGGGTTTGCTATATATCCCAATGAGTTAGTTTACCCATTAGATCATACTTAGTCCCATTAAATCATAGTTAGTTTTCCAATTAGTGGTGATTTAATGGTGATTTCATAGTGATTTCATGGTGCATGGTGATTTTGGGGTGAGTCCCATTAAATCATCAACAAATCACCATGACATCCCACACCAAACCTGAGTCGCCCATGAAGGCGGCCACATCGGGTGCCTCGAAGGGATGCTTTTCTTGTCACGGGGTGTCCCAAAAAAAAGTCAATATATATATATATATGGATATATATATATATATGTATGTATGTATATATATATATATGTATGTATATATATATATGTATCCATATATATATATGTATGTATATACATACATATATATATACATATATATGTGTATATATATGTGTATACATATATATGTCATCCGATGTTTTTTAAGACGTCATGCTTTCAAATAGTCTGACGTGGCAAAAGAAAATGATGTGATTTGAAAATCATCACTCGATATGATATTTCAAATCACATAATTATGTATATATATATATACCAACCCTTCACATCACCCAAAAAAAGTAATTGAAGTTTTCCTGTGCCAATTCCAAGTCGTACTGAATTTTGCAGGTCGCTTTGTAATTGTGAAAATCCCCGCATCGACGCATCAAGGTTCTCAAAGCAATAGGCTGATCAGGACTGCACTAGGTGCAGTCCTAACTGTGATATTCATTTGGTGGCATAGTGACAAAGTAAGTTATAACATCTCTTTTCAAATGAATATGAACATATATATATATATAATCTATATACATTATTTTACATATTCTATATATATATATACATACATACACAACTTCAAAAAAAAACAACCTGAAATCCGTCCACAATGGCAGCGTCTCACCATTGGCCCTTCCCGTCTTGGACTCCCACCCCACTCGTGTACTTCTTGAAGTCCATGAACTGCTGGAAGTCCATGGCCTTCGGTTTACCAACTCATCCCAAAAAAAAAGACGTGTATCTATTATATATATATATGTATATATTATGTATTCCCACTCAGAATTCACTTTCTTTCACTGACACCGGTCGCAGCGTAAAGCAACAATGGACCGTGGGAAAAAAAAATATTATGTATGGATATGTATATATGTAATATATATATATATATACATATAATATTATATATACATATACATAAGAATATATCTACATATATATATATTATGTGTATGTATATAATATATATATGGAATGGATCAAAACCTCATCTAGGACATCCATAGATCCCAGCTAAAACCACAACCAGATGCCCTGAACCGCTGCCTGGTGTCCCTGGCCCTTGACGTACTTGGAATAGTCCGTATACCTCGGTGAAAAACGCCAACGGATTCAAGGAAATTCACCCAGGGTGTTCAAGGAAAATCATAGAATATCATATGAAAATCATGGAAAATCATGGAATATATATATATATATGAATGAGTGGAATATGAATCAGTTCAACTTGTTCAACGGAATGGAATCGGAAAATGGGAAGATCACCAGATCACGATGAGAAAATTCCAATTCCAAGAAACAATTTCTGGTCAAAACTGGGCATCAAAAAAAAGGGGGATGGTTGGAAGTGGTTCAATACTCCAATGTGTCAATCTGCGAGCACGGTCACAATGAGGTCACCCACGGTCCCTCTTGGTAGCAGCAACCCAATCCACCAGGTGATCATTCAAGGGGGCTGAGAAACTGAGAAACTCCTCAGAACTGGCCACCAAATGGAGGTGGACAAACCGACATAGTCTGGACAACCTTCCAGAGTTGATCCAGCTATAGCACCTCCAAACATAGCCCAGATGCTGCTGCTGAGGGGAGCCGGAGTCTCCCTGCGACATGTACTTCCTGAGCACAGAAAAAGCGTTGGAGGTGTAAGGAGTTTCAGGAGTTTCAGGAGTCCTGGGTCAGTTGAATCCTGTACAGCTGGTGGTAAACATCAATTTATGGAAGAGCTCCCCAGGAGATTTTTCCATATCCAAAAGGGAAGACATTGGGCAACCTTTTGGAAATATTTTCATCGAATAGCAAAAGGCCAATCAATCCATCGAAAAAATGAAAGTATCAATCCCATGCCGGACAATGTCCAGAGAATTGGGTGTTCATTGCCCATCCTTTGTAGGATGCAAAAAAAACCAGCCACAAAATGACCATCACGCGGCTACCTGAATGGATCCACGTGCAGCGAGGTGCTTGAAATCCATGTACTGCTGGAAGTCCATTCCTCCGGTCTTGCCACCATTGGTGTACTTCGACCAATCCTGGGCAGAATTGTGCCCTGCCAAGAAGTTTCAATCTTAAAAGGATTGATCATGTGGGTATGTCTAATGGGGAAAACCCATAAATGATTACTGTATGTTCGATGGGGGGCCTGATGACTCATCAGCAGATTGTCGGGGTGATGAGTTGGCCTCAAATTTGCCCTACAGAGTTCCAACTGGCGACTGCTGCGAACGACTCGTCCTTCTTTCCCCTTTTTGCTGCAACGATTATAGTACAAGCAGAATCTCAACTTTGCTAATTCTGAGCAAAAGGGCCAAAGAGTTTCCCTTTTCTTAAGTTAGTTTTCCTAACATGACCCAATATTAGACCTGTAGCCACTTCCACAGTGACCAGTGCTTTAAAAAATCCACGCAAGTTACAGCAATTCATTGTGTCTGCCCATTGCGAATTCGCCAAATCTATCTATTCAATGATCCTCGAAATTAAAAAAACTGGCTCTGTTTCTTCAACTTTGACAAATCATCTCGAAGACTACCCCATGAATATTCACGACCAAGGACGACTGCTGAAACACAAACAACGCCTAGAGGCGTAACCTCATCCCAGCCTGGTAGCTGTTCCATGAACTTTTTGAAGTCCATGTACTTTTGATAGTCCCTGAGCAGATCCATGCCCTGAATCATTGGATTCACCGAAGTAAACATCGTCTATATTCGTATGTATGCACACATGTGTATATGCACATACATGATTGTGTATACATATGTGCATATCTGTACGTATATGAGTATATATGTGTACTGAATATGCATATGTATGCAAATATATATATATAGTGTATAAATGTGTATATATATATGTATATATATTGCCCTTGAGATCGGGGCTTCCCAGGGTTTTGATTGTGGCACAGGCAACCCAAAATGTGCGGTCCCTGGATCTCAAATTCTGACCCAGTGTATGAATATTGTGTACCGTATATATACATAGATATATCTGTCTGTCTACATTATATATCTGTAAATGTATACATGTGTATGTGTATATATATATATATATTTGTATATATTCATTGATACATATACACACGCATGCATTTTTAATGCAGCAAAGAATCTGTGGGTTGTGTTTTTCTTCCTTCTCTGGTTTCTCCTCTTTCTCAGGCTTCTCTTCCGACTTGCTGTTGCTGTGCGCCTGATGCTTTCTCGAGACTGTGTGCCATGGGGCTGTGGGTCAAGACTGTTTGGATGTGCATGCCAGGAATCGTAAGGAATTCAAACCCATGAATATCATCAATTTGCATTGATGTTCCATGTATATAATATAACATTACATTTTATATACATACATATATAATATATGTATATGTATATATATATATAGTATACTTGCATATACATACATGGTGATACATGATGATACATGATGTAACCGGGCCATTTCACATTGGAGATCACCTCCTGCAAACCCAGCCTCAGCTACAAGCACCGCACCTGGCTTAGTATTCAGGGTGAATCCCCTATTTTTGGACACACTTGATCAAACCAACAGCTGACAAATGCCAGTGGTATCCTCAGGGTGCAGTGGTGGCTTCAAAGAGCAAGGATCACAGCAAAATGGGGATTAGATGGGAAAGGATTTGGTGCAGGAAAACTGAACATAACACATTCATGTATAGGATACATAGACATATATTGAATGTAGATGGAATATGACTTCTACAAAGAAAATGTATGTGTATGTGTATATATATATATATGGTGTGTGAGTATATCATATATATTTGTATACACATACATACATACATACATACCATACCATACCATACCATACCATTACATTACATTACATTACATTACATTTCATTTCATTACATTACATTACATTACATACAGATATATATATATATATACTGTGTATGCATACATATGAAAAGAGAGAAGCCACTGCGACTGACCCTCCAACCAAGGATGTCACCAGGAGATTCTCGCAGGAACTTCTGGTACCTGGCGGCAGCCCGGCGGGTGCCTGGCTACATCATCTCCTAGGATCCGCCATCTCCAATGACATAACATAAATGGGTGCTTTTTGAACCATCAAAATATTGGTGGTGCACATGAATTCTCTACTAACAGTAGATATGGAGCTCAGCCCGGCACTTGAGTGGTACGGGGGGTGCTAAAAAAAGCCCTGAGGGTACCAATTACCAATGAAGCCACCAATTTCAGGACTTGATTATCGTAATGTGATGAACAAATCTGCAAAAAAGAAACGGAAAAAATATGTGGTTTTTCATCGGGGCATCAGACCATCCATGGCATCCATGGTGTGTCGCATTTTTCAACATCTGCAGGTGCACGAAGTCCACTGATTTTGAACCCAGCTACTGAGCATACTGCGCGCTGTACTTGTCTGGGACCTGGCAGCCGGATCGTTGCTGAAAACTGGGATCAACTGAAGAAACATATGGCATTGGTTAATCATGATATTCCCATTGGTTATTACCATATTTTACCATTTTACGTACCTCCATCTGGGATGGATATGAGGTTGGACAAAAATGGACATTTTCAGTGTGAGCCCCAAGTCATTCACTAAGGACGATGGGATTCGGCCAGTGAAAGCAGTCGTTTTTTTCGGTCCGTCAGAGTCATCCACGGTGCAATCCCATCATTGCAAGACCAGAGTAGAACTTTATCAAAGGAATGGGAGCGGTCACAGAAGGCACCAGGTCTCAGGTTGATTCTCTATTGATCTGTGTGTAGTGATGACCCAAGGTTTAGGCAAACGCGTCACAGCGTTGCCTGTCTAGGTCTAAAGGCGTACCTGACTAGTGTTTTGATGCATCAAAAACTAAACCAACTAAGTAACTACGTCTGGGCAAGTTCCAAAATGCAGGGTCCCCTCTCAGAACTTCCTGTCCTGAAAATGCTGCTTGTGTTTTCCTGGCTTGAAGGGTTAACTCAAAGTTTAGTGCCTTTACACTGCAGGATGGGGCAAGATCCCCCCTCAACCGAATGGAAATTTCATCCTGTCCGCCTGTCCAAAAAGATATGGTCAATCTAGGCCTTGACCGGCTAACACCCTCCCATGACAACCCACCTTCTGTCCAGACATGTACTGCCTTAGTGTGGCTGGTTGGCATCACCCCTAAAAAAAGCTGTTGTGGTTGGAAGGTTGGAAAACACGGGCTTCCCCAGCAATGCTTGGGCAGGGATGGAATGTCCCCGACCGCAGCAGTGAAAGTTGCAGCATATCATCCCATGCCAAGAAACTAATTGTACAGCTGAAGATTTCTGAGAAAATGGGGATCCCAGAGTTCCACTCTCTCAATGGTGTCTAGCTTAGCAGACGCAAAAGACAAAGGATATGGGCCCTATGGGCTGCTGAGAATCTCTCTTGGATCTCCTGGATGTGCATTCCCAACGGATGGGTCCATATATTGGCCTATGAACATCCCAGTCGATTGAAGGCAAAACTGGTCAAAGATCGATATGTCAATATCAAACTCAATGGATCGATCAAAGGGAAACTTTAGAGAAGTGCTCAGTTCCTTTAGATTCTAACTGCCATACGCTTGGGAAACTCTTAGTAGCTCCTTGGCTCCCCATTTCATAAGGAATATGATGGAATATGGATACCCATAGCATCCATTCCATACTGGGAATCCCCAAAAAATGGATATTAGTAAATCCCAATAAATACATGGATTCACGACCATCCCCTTAATAATGGGAGAAGGCCCAACCCATCTTCTTTTGTCCAGAAAAAACACCACCACCGATCTTTGTCGAACTCGCATCACCAATGAGCGGCTCCAGGTTGATATACTGCTTGTACTCCGGCGCAGCCGGCTCCTGTTGACCTGGCACCATGGCAACCATGGCAGCCCTGGACACCAGTGGCACATTCTAATGGGGGTTAACCGTTTTTTTCAACCAAAAAACGATCCGATTTGACTAAATATGTTTATTAAAAAATAACATGCACTAACAATGTGATGTAAAAATTATCTTGGTGAATAATATACAGTAGATATCAACAATCGAAACATATCCATTAACAACATTCTTCAATGGATAGATATCTTAATGGACACCATGGGATACTGACTTAACCATCGTTTAGATGTTCGTTGAAGCTTACAGCCAATTTGATCAACCATCGGTACGTTTCCAGTTGGTCATGATACCATCTCCAAATATTAGTGCTAGATGGTGCTAGTGTATTAAAAATAGCAGCTTCAAAATACCAAACCCCTGCTTTAAATCCAGAAAAGGCCGCACTGGCATATCCAAGCAGACACTCATACTCCAAGCCCATTCTTCGAGGGTCCAGCGGTGAAAATTTGGCCGGTGTAATTGGTTGATTCTGAGATTCACTGTTCTTCCCAATAATGAAAGTTCAAAAGTGACCCTGCAAGAATTTGGTGACACAACACCATGATGGTTGGAAATCGTGTAATGCATCCCTTGTTTTCATGTTGTCCGAAAAGGGGACGCAAAAACAGTTCTTGGCCGAGACGATCGAGTGGATAGAGACTCTCCAATATCTGGTTCCATGCAAACAAAAGGCCGGCACTGGAAGGTTTCATGAAGTCATATGAACTCCGACATCAACTCGGCTACAGCCCAGCAAACACAAGCTAAATCAATCCACGAAGAAAGTGCGAGCGCGCGCCTTTGGTGAATTTCTGAAAATTCAGATATTCGCTATAGGAAGGTGCACTCTTTCCCTCACTGCTCAGGTATCTCGAGAAGTCCTCAGCGCTTGGCCACTTTGGGGGGTCAAAACGATGGATCCGAAATCATCTTCACACTTCACATCATCTTAGAAATTGTATGAGATGATAATCATAGAAGATAAATCATGAACGCTTATCCATTATCATGAACAGTTATCCATGGAAACACTTCACAGTTGTGGATCATCTCAGATCTATCACATCAGTCCTGATACTGGGAGTGGCTGTCCATGTACTTCTGATAGTCCAGGAACTCCTGGTGGACGGCAGATTTCTGCGGAGACATCGCTGGATCTGCGCGATCCGAATGTCCACGTGAAAGTCGAAGAAAATCGCTTGATGTGACGTAAATCAACCAGTTTTCCGAATCGCGCAATCACCGCAAAAACTTGGAAAATCTCCCAAACAAAACGTCTTTCTATGTGAGGTGATGCAGATGCATGCTGACGAGAAACAATCCAAATGTGTGTATCTATACTTGTGTCATCCAATCTATCAATATATCTAGTCTAATCTTCTTCATCCAATCTTATCCACAATCAAATTTTCCATGTTTAGTAATTTTATAAACTACATATCTGACATATCTACATTCACAAGTATGTATATCATATTTATATCATATCCACATCACTGTGCATATCTTTTGATTGCAATCTCTGTCGGCTGTTGAGTTTTTTCAACCACAAAAACTCCTGCGGCTTGATGGCATCGCCGCCATGGCCCGTGGCTAGGTACCTGGAATAGTCCTGGGATCCATTGGGTTTTCAGAACGCCTGGAGTCAAAAACACCAAGATTTTGGGAAAAAAAAACAAGAAAAAACTCGAATCAAGTCATCATCAGAAATCACCAGAAAAAAAAAATGGGCCATTGGAAAGTTGTTCTACCCTCCAATAAGAATCTTAGCTAGTAGCCGAGGAAAATGGTTATGTAAAATGTAGGTTAATCATCTACAAGATGGCGAATTTTCCATGGACAGACGGGTACTTCACTTCTCAATGTTCAATGGATTGGTTTATATAAGCAGAAATCTTGACCGGAAGCCATGGCGTTTTTCCCCCCAATGTAGGGCTTTCCAGTGTCAATTCCAGGCCCCGGTCATCTCCTCGTAGTTGAGAGCATGTCGGTCCTAGAGGAGGTCGATGGGGCCCAAAAAAACATGGCTTTCTCTGACTTCTGGGTGGTGGAAACCCCTGAAAACCTCTGGGTCATCATTTTCTGGAGGAAAAAAAGATGCCATAACTTGGGAATCTCAAACAGAACCACAGAAATTGGGCGGATTCAAACCAGGACCTAGCTGGCACTCCAAATCCCCCCTGTCCTCTGCTGCCGTTTGGAACTCCATCAGCTTCAAATACTTCCTTGGTGTGCGAAAACAGAACGAAGAAATGTGGAACCTGCGCATCTCAAGGAATCGTAACTGGATTAGAATCTATACATGATTGAAACATACATGTATACACATATATTATATATATATATATTATGAGTTGTCCCTGAACACCTGGAAAAACTGAGCCAACTACTCCACTTTACACAAGCAACAAACCACCGACACTGACCGTCACTGGCCTACACCATTTTTTCCCGCGCATCTCGCATACTTACCAACTCTCATTGCTTCAGACGAAAAAACTCTTCGATATTTTACTCTACCAGTTTAAACAACTACTGCTTGGTCGGGAGTTTTTCTGTTTCAACCCGCATGACGAAACAGTCGTCAAGTGAGATTTTAAAAAAAAATATCAAAACGGCCAGAAAAAAGTCAAGAATCTTCAAAACCATCGGTGGTACCCTCTGGTAAACTAACATAACTATGGAAAATCACCATGTTTAATGGGAAAACTCACTATAAATGGCCATTTTCAATAGCGTATGTTGATGCGTCTTGGCGTATTATCCCTCCCAGCCCTCGGTTTATCCAAGTGTCTGAAAGCTCGGCAAGTCGTGCCTCAGAGGTGGGGACCCCTAAGTCCCTAAGTTTTTTTCCCGGTTTATCCATGTGGAATGTCATGGAATATCCATGGGAATAAATGGATATAAATGGATTATCATGGATATTCCATGAATCTTTTAACTCCAAAATTTGTGGTTTTTAGACCATGAAAACATGGCCGTAAAGTGACTTTAGACTGGAGGAATTCCCAGAGACAGAGCCAATTCTGTCCTCCCCTGGTTGAGGACAGGAGTTTGCCCTTGGATTGCTTCACAATCCCCAATAAAAAGTGGCATTCGATCAGTCAGTACAAGTATACCCTCTGGTAAACTACGGAAAACTACTGTACCCTCTGGTAAACATACAAAAAACTATGGAAAATCACCATTTTTAATGGGAAAAACAACTATAAATGGCAATTTTCAATAGCTATGTTAAATTACCAGAGGGTAATCCTACTAATCTGGGGATCATGGTATTTTGAGGAACCCTTTGTTGACCTTTATTCATTGCTGAGGGAGAACCTAAAATATCTCTCAAGAAAGGTCACCGAATTTGATGTCCGCGACACAAATGGATAATAGTCCGATACCTCTCACTCTACCAAAAGTGGGGATCTATTTTGAGATCGCCCGCCAAAAACACGTCTTTTCTCCGATCACGAAGAGGGGAAACATATAGAAACTTTGATGCAAGCTACCGGAATTGGGTCTATAGAACTTGATACAACCAAAAAGAGAAGGGGATACAAGTTGAGCCATTAAAAATACCCCTATCCCATCTCATTATACTAGTTGGTTGATAGGTTTCCCTACTATGGGTCATCATAATCCCCAGTAAACCAGGGTACTTTTAATGGCTCAGTTGGTGTCAGTCGGCTCAGTTGGTGTCAGTCATGAACGTGCCAACAAATTGGGATCTTGAATGTTCATGCCGATCCTGTGATGCAGATGAAGTCTTAAATCCCCCATGGCCACAACGGTTTCTATCGGTTTCTACAAAATAACAAAGAAATACCCCATGGCCCATGGGCACGACTCATGCCTCCAAGACTTGAAAATCTTGGAAGCCAACAAGTGCGACACCTATGAAAATTATGAAACTGAGTGATGCTTGTGCTATTTTTACTGCCACTGGTTCCATTATTTGGCTGAACATTTCAGGGATTCCAGGAATCCGGACGCTGAATGACCAAACCTAGCGCGGATTTAAGGACTGAAAGGATTCCCAACGTTGTCGTTAGACCTGTTGGAATTTAAGGGCTGGAAAGTCGAAAAGTGGACTTACAAAAATGTAGCAACGATGTGCTCAAATGTTTCAAAAATCTTCTGGGCCGGTTTGTTTTTCTCGTGCTGGAAAAATCTATCTTCATTTATCAAACGTGAACTATTGGTTGTGGAGGGGGTCCTTCATACCCACATGTCAATTCGCAGTTTTATTCGCCGGGCCTCCCCCAGTCTTGGCGATTCAATCCTCATTGTTGGTGCAAAAAATCCCCAGAATCCCCATTTTTTTGGTGGTTTGATTCCGGAGAAACCCGTTGGATCTGATCCCCATTAAAAGCACGCAAAAAAAAAAAAACGTTTTGCGGCGTGACGAAAAAATCTACTCCAAATGTGGCCTCTCCATGTATTCTTTGAAATCGGAGAAGCTCGCCGCCTCGGTATTTTTTGCAGAGATGGGCGTGTTGGCCAACAGAAAAAGGGCGTGTTGGCCAACAGAAATGGCTTCAGATTCTGAGGTGTTATTTACTTTGCCTTGATTTTTTGGTATTTTTGTTCAGTCCAAGAGAAACTAGGAAGTTGACATATTAAGTCAAAGGCAAGGAGTCTTATCAACAACCTGTGTCTTTAGCCAACAAAAAAGGACATTGGGGTTCAAAATAGGAGCTTCGCCAAAGAAAAACTGAGGGTCACAGGTGGTATAGCGATGGTGCAGAGACCAAAACAGGGGGTGGATCTGTTTTGGGGTATGATTTTGAAACACATTTGTGAAGTTTACTCAGGAAAACACCAGCGATCACTCTCTAGATGTGTGTACTCTTGATCGTCCCAGCGAGGACCTGCTTCCATCTCACTTTTTATCTTTGAGTAAACACTTCAGCGACTCTGATTATTTGGGCACACGTTTTTTTTGTCCCGAAAAGCCACCATAATTAGGCTTTACCAAGGATGTTTTTTTATCGGGACTCCCACCGGATTATGGTAATCCCCAACTAATCATCAACCAATAGGGGGGTGATGGTTGGTTTCCCAATGTTTCAACGGGGGAAGTCCCCAGAGTCCCTCCAGTTACCCAGGCCACGCTGAGACTCCCAGGCCACGCCCTGCTCCTGGAAATGCTTCAGAGGCCGTAGCGCGCCGAAGTTCGTAAAATCCTACTGAAATAGTGATCAATTACTTTTCCATCTGTTTCCGATTACAGTGCATATATGTATATCATGTATATATATAATATATGTATATGAATATGTATAATATATATATACAGATACATACGTAATTATATATAATATATACAGAAAAAAAAAAACAATAAACAAACAAATAGATTATATAAATAAATAAATAAATGCGTTATATTAAATTGGTATATCAATATGGCTGGCTTATTTCCTATGCTTCTTACCCACTCAAAATTCTGATGCACGTCCCTTCATGGCTCCATATCGGTTGAGATTGCTTTGGAATTCAAGACCCACCACAAACAATGAAACAATCTTGAGGAAGGATGGATTGAAACAAACCATTTCTTGAAGCGCAAGGATCTTTTTCTATCAAAACAAAATATATCCGCCTGAAACAGCTAAAAGTTTCTCTCCAAACCTTTATTCAAGGCTCAGGTCACCCAAATCCCAACATGAAAAAAGTCCCCCTGCGGGACGCCAACAGATCCATTTTCAGCATTGCGCGGACGGCAAGTCACGGCAAAACTTGCTGTACAACTCAGCCCATGAACTGCTCCACCGGACCCTTCCCAGTCTGGAGTTCAGCAACGATCTGGCCCATGATAGCAAACATCGCAATGCGCCCGTTGTTAATCTCCTGACAAGACTCAAAGCATGTCGGTAATTTAAACAGAGAGCGCATAATTCACAGGATGCAATCATGACTGTCTGAGACTCAACTGCTTACTTGAGACTTTAGATCTGAACACAAGATGAGCTATACATATATAGTGATACCCGGAAGAAGTCCTTCGTTCGCATCTCGGTTCCAAGCTGCTTCCACTGGAATGGATCACCGAAGCTTCCAGGGTCCTTCGCTGGCTTCCAAGTGACAGCCTCGTGACCGGCAATCAAGAACATGATCAAGGAGAAGCCTTCAAGGCCCTTGTCGGTGCTCAAGGCTGCCAAGCCAGTTGGCACATCCTCAAAGCCGGGAAACTTCACATAGTGTGCGAAAAGGGATCCTGTGGCTGCCATCATGGCAAAGCGGCCGTGCTTAATCTCCGCAGCTCGCAAATGCTTGAAGCCAGTAGGATCGCCAGGGAAGGTCATCAAACCACCCTTGCTAAACCCCAACGGATCAAAGAAGTTCAAGGGGCGGGTGACACCAGGCTGCTCTTCAAGCACAAGAGGTGGTTCTGGGGCATCAAAGCGGAAGCGACCCTGATCATCCTTTGTGAGAACACCTGCCCGTGCAACCTTCTGAGAGCGGCGTCCAGCTGCACCAAGTGCAATGATGCCTGCAGCCGCAGCAGTGGCTGACACACCCATGGAAGAGTGTCCCTGGCTTTGGGCCGCACCGTAAGTGCGCACTGGAACATGGCTCTCACTGACCGTGTTTGGAGCTGAAGTGAAGGCTGGTGCACCCATCAAAGCCATGGTTGCTGCCGAGCCCGCCGCAAGGGCCACACATTTTCCGGTCTGCACCATGGCAACGCGTCCCTTCGCGCTATGCTTCAGGAAAAATTAAATCTTAGTTTTCAACATGAGCAGATAAACATGCACAAAAAGTTGCAACCAGGGCAAATGGAAGACGTTTAGGAAAGATGTGGCAAAATCTTGGCTCCCACCGCATGCCGAGCATTCATAAAACCGATATTGCTCCAAATGTCTGCATTCTCCCATTTTTTGTCCTCACATTCACATGTCTTCTTGCCATCTGGAATCTGGAAGGCAAAAATTCTTTGCCCGTCCCTTCACATGAACATATGCAATCCGACAACATAAAGTGTAGAAAGAGTACACTGGTCAATGCAACAGGATGCATGGTGCCTCTTGAGGAACATTCTGGGAAAATCAAGAAATGCACGAATTACTCTTCAGTGCTTCTCAGCCCATGAACTGCTCCACCGGACCCTTCCCAGTCTGGAGTTCAGCAACGATCTGGCCCATGATGGCAAACATCGCAATGCGCCCGTTGTTAATCTCCTGACAAGACTCAAAACATGTCGGTAATTTAAACAGAGAGCGCATAATTCACAGAATGCAATCGTGACTGTCTGAGACTCAACTGCTTACTTGAGACTTTAGATCTGAACACAAGATGAGCTATACATAGTGATACCCGGAAGAAGTCCTTCGTTCGCATCTCGGTTCCAAGCTGCTTCCACTGGAATGGATCACCGAAGCTTCCAGGGTCCTTCGCTGGCTTCCAAGTGACAGCCTCGTGACCGGCAATCAAGAACATGATCAAGGAGAAGCCTTCAAGGCCCTTGTCGGTGCTCAAGGCTGCCAAGCCAGTTGGCACATCCTCAAAGCCGGGAAACTTCACATAGTGTGCGAAAAGGGATCCTGTGGCTGCCATCATGGCAAAGCGGCCGTGCTTAATCTCCGCAGCTCGCAAATGCTTGAAGCCAGTAGAATCGCCAGGGAAGGTCATCAAACCACCCTTGCTAAACCCCAACGGATCAAAGAAGTTCAAGGGGCGGGTGACACCAGGCTGCTCTTCAAGCACAAGAGGTGGTTCTGGGGCATCAAAGCGGAAGCGACCCTGATCATCCTTTGTGAGAACACCTGCCCGTGCAACCTTCTGAGAGCGGCGTCCAGCTGCACCAAGTGCAATGATGCCTGCAGCCGCAGCAGTGGCTGACACACCCATGGAAGAGTGTCCCTGGCTTTGGGCCGCACCGTAAGTGCGCACTGGAACATGGCTCTCACTGACCGTGTTTGGAGCTGAAGTGAAGGCTGGTGCACCCATCAAAGCCATGGTTGCTGCCGAGCCCGCCGCAAGGGCCACACATTTTCCGGTCTGCACCATGGCAACGCGTCCCTTCGCGCTATGCTTCAGGAAAAATTAAATCTTAGCTTTCAACATGAGCAGATAAACATGCACAAAAAGTTGCAACCAGGGCAAATGGAAGACGTTTAGGAAAGATGTGGCAAAATCTTGGCTCCCACCGCATGCCGAGCATTCATAAAACCGATATTGCTCCAAATGTCTGCATTCTCCCATTTTTTGTCCTCACATTCACATGTCTTCTTGCCATCTGGAATCTGGAAGGCAAAAATTCTTTGCCCGTCCCTTCACATGAACATATGCAATCCGACAACATAAAGTGTAGAAAGAGTACACTGGTCAATGCAACAGGATGCATGGTGCCTCTTGAGGAACATTCTGGGAAAATCAAGAAATGCACGAATTACTCTTCAGTGCTTCTCAGCCCATGAACTGCTCCACCGGACCCTTCCCAGTCTGGAGTTCAGCAACGATCTGGCCCATGATGGCAAACATCGCAATGCGCCCGTTGTTAATCTCCTGACAAGACTCAAAGCATGTCGGTAATTTAAACAGAGAGCGCATAATTCACAGAATGCAATCGTGACTGTCTGAGACTCAACTGCTTACTTGAGACTTTAGATCTGAACACAAGATGAGCTATACATAGTGATACCCTGAAGAAGTCCTTCGTTCGCATCTCGGTTCCAAGCTGCTTCCACTGGAATGGATCACCGAAGCTTCCAGGGTCCTTCGCTGGCTTCCAAGTGACAGCCTCGTGACCGGCAATCAAGAACATGATCAAGGAGAAGCCTTCAAGGCCCTTGTCGGTGCTCAAGGCTGCCAAGCCAGTTGGCACATCCTCAAAGCCGGGAAACTTCACATAGTGTGCGAAAAGGGATCCTGTGGCTGCCATCATGGCAAAGCGGCCGTGCTTAATCTCCGCAGCTCGCAAATGCTTGAAGCCAGTAGGATCGCCAGGGAAGGTCATCAAACCACCCTTGCTAAACCCCAACGGATCAAAGAAGTTCAAGGGGCGGGTGACACCAGGCTGCTCTTCAAGCACAAGAGGTGGTTCTGGGGCATCAAAGCGGAAGCGACCCTGATCATCCTTTGTGAGAACACCTGCCCGTGCAACCTTCTGAGAGCGGCGTCCAGCTGCACCAAGTGCAATGATGCCTGCAGCCGCAGCAGTGGCTGACACACCCATGGAAGAGTGTCCCTGGCTTTGGGCCGCACCGTAAGTGCGCACTGGAACATGGCTCTCACTGACCGTGTTTGGAGCTGAAGTGAAGGCTGGTGCACCCATCAAAGCCATGGTTGCTGCCGAGCCCGCCGCAAGGGCCACACATTTTCCGGTCTGCACCATGGCAACGCGTCCCTTCGCGCTATGCTTCAGGAAAATTGAATCTGAGCTTTCAACATGAGCAGATAAACATGCACAAAAAGTTGCAACCAGCCGCCCCATCTTTGTGTTCTGTGTAACCTTGCTGTCCAAAAATCGCGACGGCTGAGAAACTCTCCCCTTTTTTCTCGGCTCCCAAACTTGGGCTCAAACGTGAATCCTTCCAAATCGAACGTGGATTCTTTTAAATCCACCTGAAATATCAGATCTTTCAGCTGGTTCTTCCACCAACACGGTCCTGATCCCTTGTGGATGGCAAGCTCTCACTGAATACTCCAGGTGATGAGACTTTCTTCCACCTGAGGACTACAAGTATCCACAAGCGCTGGATTGATGGATGCATGGATGGATGGACGGATGGACGGATGGACGGATGGATGGTGGGTGGATGACCTTTATGAATGTTTATGGATGTTCATAGATCTTTGCTGATGTTATCTAAATGAGATTCATCCGTATTTATTGACGTTTGTTGATGGTTCTTGCTGTTTATTGGTTTCTAGGGTGGATGAAGCTCATGGCAGTTGAAAATGCCTAACACCCCTCTATCTACTTGATAGGTGCACTGCACTCCTGGTAGTGGACTGGCATTGTACCGAGTCAGTAACGAAGTTCAATGCACCTTTCAACATGTGGGTAATCCACCTCTGAAAATAGGGTACAGTGCCCCCAAATGCAGTGTATATTTTGGTGGTCCCCATTTCAGACACAGGTGATGTGGGTTTACCCAGGAACCATCCCCATGGTTGCCACCAAGAAACCCCTGGCAAAGGCATGGGCGGGTGATTCAGCCGTTTTGGCTGGCGCCAGAGAGAACCCAGCAAGCAGATAGCAGCAACCTGCAGCGGGGAACAACGTACACCAGTGAAGGCAAGTGAGGTGTGCCGTCATCCAGACGGAATCCCGACTGCCCCAACAAAAGCACCAAGAGGTTTCCATCCTGAGTGTTCTTGTTTCATCGAACGCAATCCCAACATTTTATAGTATATCTTTGGATCCATGTGTAAAGCCCCAAGGTTAGGATTTTGTTTGGATGTAGCTTCTGTCAGTTTGTTTATTTGCACAAGATGCTTTAGATTTTCCTAGACATTGTGACATGGGTCCATATGCCGAGTAGTGATACCTATCCACCAAATCGGGATAGATCAAGTGAAAGCGGATCCTTCAGGGCCTCAAACCCATGTCTATATACATCTAAATACACGTGTATGTATGTATGTATGGCATGTATGTATGTACGTACGTATGTATGTATGCATGCATGCATGCATGCATGCATGTCTGTATGCATGTCTGTATGTATGTATGTATGTATGCATGCATGCACGTCTGTATGCATGTCTGTATGTATGTATGTATGTATGTATGGCATGTATGTATGTACGTACGTACGTATGTATGCATGCATGCATGCATGCATGCATGTCTGTATGCATGTATGTACGTACGTATGTATGCATGCATGCATGCATGTCTGTATGCATGTCTGTATGTATGTATGTATGCATGCATGCATGTCTGTATGCATGTCTGTATGTATGTATGTATGTATGGCATGTATGTATGTACGTACGTATGCATGCATGCATGCATGCATGCATGCATGTCTGTATGCATGTCTGTATGTATGTATGTATGCATGCATGCATGTCTGTATGCATGTCTGTATGTATGTCTGTATGTATGTATGTATGTATGTGTGTATGTATGTATGTATGCATGCATGCATGTCTGTATGCATGTCTGTATGTATGCATGCATGCATGCATGCATGTCTGTATGCATGTCTGTATGTATGTATGTATGCATGCATGCATGCATGCATGCATGTCTGTATGCATGTCTGTATGTATGTATGTATGCATGCATGCATGCATGTCTGTATGCATGTCTGTATGTATGTATGTATGTATGCATGCATGCATGCATGCATGTCTGTATGCATGTCTGTATGTATGTATGTATGCATGCATGCATGCATGTCTGTATGCATGTCTTTATGTATGTATGCATGCATGCATGCATGTCTGTATGCATGTCTGTATGTATGTATGTATGTGTATGTATGTGTATGTATGTATGTATGTGATTGTATGTATGTATGTATGTATGTATGTTTGTATGCATGTTTGTATGTATGTATGTATGTAGGTATGTAGGTATGTAGGTATATAGGTATGTAGGTATGTATGTATGTCTGTATGTCTGTATGTCTGTATGTCTGTATGTCTGTATGTATGTATGCATGCATGCATGCATGTATGCATGCATGCATTGCATGCATGGTATGCATGGTATGCATGGTATGCATGGTATGTATGCATGGTATGTATGTATGTATGGTATGTATGTATGGTATGTATGTATGGTATGTATGTATGGTATGTATGTATGGTATGTATGTATGTATGTATGTATTTATGGTATGTATGTATGGTATGTATGTATGGTATGTATGTATGGTATGTATGTATGGTATGTATGTATGGTATGTATGTATGGTATGTATGTATGGTATGTATGTATAGTATGTATGTATGGTATGTATGTATGTATGTATGTATGTATGGTATGTATGTATGTATGTATGTATGTATGTATGTATGTATGTATGTATGTATGTATGTATGTATGTATGTATGTATGTATGTATGTATGTATGTATGTATGTATGTATGTATGTATGTATGTATGTATGTATGTATGTATGTATGTGTATGTATGTATGTATGTATGTATGTATGTATGTATGTGTATGTATGTGTATGTAGTATGTATGTATGTATGTATGTATGTATGTATGTATGTATGTATGGTATGGTATGGTATGGTATGGTATGGTATGGTATGGTATGGTATGGTATGGTATGGTATGGTATGGTATGGTATGGTATGGTATGGTATGGTATGTATGTATGTATGTATGTATGTATGTATGGTATGGTATGTATGGTATGGTATGGTATGGTATGGTATGGTATTGTATGGTATGGTATGGTATGGTATGGTATGTATGTTATGTTATGGTATGGTATGGTATGGTATGTCTGTCTGTATGTTTGTCTGTATGTCTGTCTGTAATGTAATGTAATGTAATGTAATGTAATGTCTTTCTGTCTGTCTGTATGTATATATATATGTGTAGTGTAGTGTATATGTTTATACATAAATGATATATACATATCATATTGGCAGCCTTGTGTGGCCATGAAAACCAATGGACACATTGCTTCGGCCAACAAACTCTTGGCAGGCATTGTGCTCTGATCGTATTCCGAAGAGGGTGATGGAAAAAAGGAATGTTGCAGCTCTGTGCTTCATTCCCAAGGCAAAAAAAAATGCGAAAGTCTATCCCTGGATGAAAACGCAGAGTTTTACGCATGTCAGCATGTTGGATAAGGGTGAAATTGCAATCGCATGCCATATGCTCCAAGACACAACCAAGAAAGCCGAATACAGTGGCCCAATGGCGATACGTCGTCCTGCGGCATCCCGACTCATGGGAACGAGATGGAAGCCCGGAAGTTCAACTTTCGGCAGCACAGCTTTTGGATTCTGTAGATGAAATTGCAACCCAAATTTCTGGCGCTTCTCCGAAAGAAAAACCTGGAAAACATGTCTTCGGATTCTAACCCTCCGAAGTTAACGACCCAAGCATCAACTAGCTCTTTGGCGTCCTGGGCAGCCGTTGCGGACAGCCAAGAAGCGCTTCCAACCTGAATTTAGTTAAAAGCGGGATGAATGAGAAATGGGAGAGAATCATCCAGGCGGGTTAGCAACCCCCAAGAGAACTAACCACTTGGTATTAGTTACTGCTCAAATGTCCATCCGAAATCTGGGAATTTGTTGGATATTTGGGTCCCCAAAACAGAACTTCGGCCAGTGACTTACTGAGGCGGGCTGTACCGAGCGAATGCCTTTTTGGCCCAAAAATTATTGTGCTGAAAAGATTGTGGCTCCTCAGCCGCCAGGCAGCACTTCAGAAAAGAAGCCCCATGAAATCCCGAGAGGCGGCCGAGCGACCTAATAAGAGAGTGGCTAAGCCCGAAAAGGACAGCACCAGAGTCACGCCAACATCCACGGCAAGTTCACCTGTCACTGGGGAACCACTGGCCTTTGGGAAAGGCTCACCCATTAGACAGCTCAGACATGCGTACATTGCCCGGTATGCCTGAGAGTGACAACCACCATGGTTTACTTGGTAGTTGTAGCCATATCCCAACTATTGTGGACTATATTCCAATGAGTGTTGCTTCCGTTAAGTTATGTCAATTGTATTATATAATTAGGTAGCTTGCATCCCACAATTGTTGGCTCCCCACGGCCCACGGCTGATTTCAAAGGGTGGTCCCCCGGAGTCTTGAGCTTTGATCCATGCCATTACTACCTTGGTGATGTCTCCCGCCTGCTGTGAGACCTGATAGAGTGGCAAAGGAAAAGACTGTCCTCAGCAAGAAAGAGTGCTTGGCCCTTTGCATCACTTGGGCCCCAAGTCTTTGAGATAATCCCATCCCAATATTACGTAGTAAGTACGTAGTATTAGATACCCCCAGAAAGCAAGCCGAAAACGAATAGATCCAATACTAAACCAGGCTTTCAACAGGGGTGTGAAAAATATTACAGGGCAGACAAATTCCTCATGATTCTCGGTGATTTTGTTGATCCCCAGGCCAGTGATGTGGCCCAAAAAAATGACCAGCTCCTTGCAAATCAGCAAACACCCAGTGATGTGGCCCAAAAAAAAACATGAAATCTCCCATGAAATCTCTGGTTGAACCCTGTTGTTGGGTTCAACCCTCATCTTTGTTGGTGAAAGATTCCTGTTTGTTGCTCGGTTTTTGAAGCCCAATCAAACCATTAGGCTGCCAGTGGCGTTGCAGGAATACGCAGCAAGTCGTTCTTTATGTTTATCCTGCAAAAGTCACATATGTATACATGGTATAGATAGAAAGATAGATAGATAGATAAATAGATAGATAGATATGTCGTACTTCAACTAAAGATACAGTTACTGACAATTTCCAAATGTTGCTGGAATTTTTATTGAGTGGTACCGGGGGTACCATCTACATATATATATACATACATACACCATATACATATACACCATGTAGAAATCATACATATATATATATATACACCATCCTGAAGTAGATAGAATCTTGATTTTCAAACATGTTCCCACTCTAGTTATGATTTATTGGCTGGCTTAGTTCATATCTTCAAATCATGGGTATACTCTCAAATCATCAATGTATAGCTGGGATTTTCCCTTATATACCAAACATTTTTGAAGATCCCCATTTATGGAAACCCCAAAATAATATAATATTATTTATATATATACACACATATATAGAATATAATATAATTTATATATATTCATATACATATGTATATAATGTATTAATATAATATATATATAATGAGCAATATACATATATATATATACTTATTATTAATATAAAATATATATATATAATATATAGTAGTATACATATATATATAATATGTGAATATATAATAAATATAATATAGTAATATGAAATAATTATAATATAGTAATTTACATATATATATATAATATATTAATATATAATATATAGAATATAGTAATAGACGTTTATATAAAAAATATACATATAATATATAGAAAATAGTAATATACATATATATATATATACATATACTATTAATACATAATATATAGACTATAGTAATATACATATATATAATATATTAATATATATATATGTAGAATATAGTAATATACACATATACAATATATAGAATATAGTAATATACATATATACTATATATAGAATATAGTAATATACACATATACAATATATACAATATAGTAATATACACATATACAATATATAGAATATAGTAATTTACACATGTACAATATGTAGAATATAGTAATTTACACATATACAATATTTAGAATATAGTAATATACACATATACAATATGTAGAATATAGTAATATACACATATACAATATATACAATATAGTAATATACACATATACAATATGTCGAATATAGTAATATACACATATACAATATGTCGAATATAGTAATATACACATATACAATATGAGGAATATAGTAATACACATATACGATATATACACTATAGTAATATACACATATACACTATGTAGAATATAGTAATATACACATATACATTATGTAGAATATAGTAATATACACATATACAATATGTAGAATATAGTAATATACATTTAGAATATAGTAATATAGTATATATAATTCAATATATTATATGTAGAATATAGTAATATACATTTAGAATATGTTGATAATTTAGTATATATAATTTAATATATTATATATAGAATATAGTAATATACACATATACAATATGTAGAATATAGTAATATACACATTGACAATATGTAGACTATAGTAATATACACATATACGATATGTAGAATATAGTTGTATACACATATACAACATGTAGAATATACTAATATACATGCATACAATATGTAGAATATTGTAATATACATTTAGAATACAGTAATATACATATATATATATACATAATAGATAGAATATAGTAATATACATACATATATAATATTAATATATACAATATATAGAATATAGTAATATACGTATATATATAATAGATAGAATATAGTAATATACATATATATGCTATATTAATATATCGTATATAGAATAGTAGTATACATAAATATATATACATAATAAATAGAATATAGTAATATACATATATATACACTATATTGATATATAAAATATAATATAGCAATATACATATATATATATACATAATAGATAGAATATAGTAATATACATATATATATAATATTAATATATAGTATATTGAATATAGTGATATACATATATATATAATATATTAATATATAGTATATAGAATATAGTAATATACATATATATATACATAATATATTAATATACATATATATACATAATATATTCATATATAGAATATAGAATATAGTAATACATATATATATATACATAGTAGATAGAATATAGTAATATACATATACATATACATTTATTAATATATAGTATATAGAATATAGTAATATACATAGATATATACATATACATAATAGATAGAATATAGTAATATACATATAGATATATATATACATAATAGATAGAATGTAGTGATATACATATATATATATAATATTTATATATAGTATATAGAATATAGTGATAATATACATATATATATATACATAATAGATAGAATATAGTAATATACATACATATATATATGATACTAATATATAGTATATAGAATGTAGTAATATATATATATACATAATAGATAAAATATAGTAATATACATTTAAAAATTATATATAATTAATATATAGTATATAGAATATAGTAAGATATATATATATATACATAATAGATGCAATATAGTAATATACATATATATAATATATTAATATATAGTATATATAATATAGTAATATAAACATATATATATACATAATAGATAGAATATAGTAAAATACATATATATATAATATTAATATATAGTATATAGAATATAGTAATATACATATATATACATAATAGATAGAATATAGTAATATACATATATATATAATATATTAACATATAGTATATAGAATGTAGTAATATACATATATATATTATATACATAATAGATAGAATATAGTAATATACATGTATATATATAATATATTAATTTATAGTATATAGAATATAGTAATATACATATATATACATAATAGATAGAATATAGTAATATATATATATGTATTTATATATATATATTATACATAATAGATAGAATATAGTAATTTGCATAAGAGGGGATAAGAGGGCTATGAGAGGGGATAAGCCAGAAAAAAAAAAAAAAAAAGTGTTTTCCTTGGCCACCTCTCCCTCTAAGGGAAGCCATATATATATATACACACACTATGTTTGTTTTTCCTCCTTCCTTTTCCCGGGGAATCTTCATGACTCTCTGGACATTCTTTGGCAACCTCTGAGGAAGTCTGACAATCTGTGTGGATCTCTAGCAATACCATCACAGGTATATGAACATAAAGGATTGAACATGATGTAGCAAAAACACTGCATTTCCAGAAACGTGGCAAAACGGGGACCTGACAGCGTACATTTCTGTATATATATATATATTATACATAATAGATAGAATATAGTAATATACACATATACAATATGTAGAATATAGTAATTTACATATGTATATATATATAATATTAATATAATTAATATATAGTATATAGAATATAGTAATATATATATATACAATATTAATATATAGTATATAGAATATAGTAATATATATATATACAATATATAGAATATAGTAATATACACATATACAATTTGGTTGTATATATGTGGGGGGGTCAGGGAAAAAGATAAGACAGGCCCTTGCTAACTATATATCATGTCCCCTGGCATCCCAGGTCCCAGCTTCCGAATGGCCGCCAGCCCCGTGCGCAGCCAGGCCAGCAGCGTGCGCTCGTTGGCCAGGTCTGTGGCCAGCGCCTTGGGATCCGCCGCGGCGTCGCCTGGCGAAACCCGGTGAAAACCGGGTGAAAACCCGGGAAAACCTGTGGAAAACCCGTGGAAAACCCGTGGAAAACCCGGATGTTTTACCCGGTTTTACCAGGTTTTACCAGGTTTTACTGAAGAGTGGTGATATTTTTTGAGAGGTCATTGATGCGATGAAGCAGTAGTATGAGATGGATTATTGTGGGGTGGTCCAAAAATTCGGTATACCTTTCTCGAAATTACTATTTCTTAATGGAAAAAAATATGATGCACTGTGGGAGTTCGGGGCTTTCCCATAATTTCCAGACAAACCCAACGAGAAAAGTGGCAAAGATAGGCGGCCAAAGCCAAGAAAAACTTAGGGATTTATTGTTAGCCTTGAGGAAAAAAATACAAAACGATGGACTCAGATAGACAGAATAGGCTGAATTTGCCATTGTTTTAGTGGAATTATACTTTTCTACATCTTGGGGTTACTGCATTATCTTGAAGAGTAAAACTTAGATGGCTAAACCTTAAATGGGTATTTCACCACTTACAGTAAATCGAACTGGATGATCTATCCAATAAAGTTCGGTTTAAGTCGGAACCATGGATAATTTGACCTTCTGGTGTATTTATGCGAGAAAACTTCGAACTTGAAAAGATATTTTCCATGATTGATCCAATAAGGTTTGGTTTATCGGAAATATTGGTCCTGGTAAAGATGTGGTATTTCAAAAAGAAAAAGACTAGGGATTTTTTTTCAAGCAAACATTGGGTGTCAATGTGTGGAGCAGCTCCAAAAGATGATGAACAAGCCCTAAACGATGTGTTTGAGGATGTAGGGAAAGTTTCCCAACCAGAATATGTTTAAAAAAGAAAATGGAATATTGAAAAAAAAAAACATACACTTGAGATGATTAGGAGGAAACCAACCAGGGGTGGTGGATTCGTGGATGCTTACCAACCAGTGTGGATGTTTAACTCAAGAAACTCACCAAAAATATCTCTGTTGTAACAACTAAAAGAAATCTTGAACAATCAAACAATGCTGGAAAATTGTAGCAGGTTCAATGAGGATTTTGGTTTCTACACAGTGATGGAAACTTCAGGAAAAGCCTTGGAATTGGAGAAGCCAACTGGGGTCGTTGTGAACCAACAAGGATGGGTCAAACCATCCAGAACTCTGGAGGTTTACCCATCCAAATCATAGAAAATGCTGCAAACCAAAATCTTCACAAACAAAAAAAATAATTTTAGGCCGCAAAGACTGCATGAACAGGACTCCGGGGTTCAAAATCTTTAGTTTCTTTATTTCAAGTCCCCTTCTGGAAATAGTATTCTGTTGCCACAGCTTGCAAATGATGGAATGTCCCATTCATCTGCATCATTCTCGGTCCCCGTTTCTTGGAGATTGGGGATGTTTTCCACCTGGCGGCTCCGATGGGTCCAGCAGCACCGCGGGACGCTCCCGTTGCCGTTGAGCGGAAGGAGGCTCCGGACGGTCTGCTTCCCGAGGGAAAGCAGGAGGCCTGGACAGCTAAATATATATACAAAATAAGAATATGATGGGGAAATTTAATGGCGATAGCACTATGGGATAGAACCCACCTGAAATTTGGGACCTGAAATTTGCTTGTATATCCGGGGATATGTTGTTCGAAAATGATGATTCACCACTAAATTTTGGGGTGATTTCCAGACAAACCCAGGATAAGATCTGCATATTTGTATGTATATATATATTATATTATATATATATATACACATAATTACATATATATATATATTATGTATGTATTCATAGATGCCGAACATGGTGAGTGTTGGAAACTTTATTTGATGCAATGGAAATGATTCATCCTTTGTTCCCACCTTCCCGCCAGAATCATTTCGCATTCTGTGCATCATCACCGCACAGAAGAAACAATGCTACTAAAAATACATAAAAGAATAGACTCAGGTGCTATCCCCAACGGCTTGAAAGCTCCTGCTTTTTTGCCATAAAAAGATATAAAAAGTGCTTATGCCATAAAACTTAAGCGCCGCTTGTGCCATAAAAATTAAGCACGTATGCCACAAAAATTAAGTGTTTATGCCATTTTTTAAAAAAATAGGAACCCTTTGGAATTTCACAAAGCATCTGCACCAGAACCCTCCGGAACCTCACAAGGAATCTGCACCGGAACCCTCCGGAACCTCACCAAGCATCTTCTCCGCCAAAACCCTCCGGAACCTCACAGAGCCCTCCAGAGCCTCAGCAGGTATCTTCACCGGAACCCTCCGAGGCCGCACAAGGTATCTGCACCGGAACCGTCCGGAACTGCGCAGAGCCCTCCTTTGTCATATTGTTTTGCTTCAATTTCCATAGCCTTGAGGCCCTCAAGGCCTGCCTCGAAGCCTGCCCCGAGGTGTTTTGTTCTAATTTCCATGGTCTCCCGACACTGGAGTTCGAGACTTGCATTGAGGCCTGCCTCCAACTTTGTTGCATCGTATAAACTTTTTGTTTTGCTGTGTTTTGCTGCAATTTCCATAACCTTGAAGCCTCGAGGCTTGCCTTGAGGCCGTTTCTTGGCGCCAGCTGCGGCCTAAAATCTAGGCAGCACAGTTACCAACTACTTCAAGTTCAGCCTTGCTGGGACTTCAACAATAGTATTATATAGTTTCGTATCTTCCGGACCCCCCGAAACCTCACAAGGTATCTGCACCGGAACCCTCCGGAACAGCACAGAGCCCTCCGGAGCCTCAGCAGGTATCTTCACAGGAACCTTCCGAAACCTCACAAGGTATCTGCACCGGAACCCTCCGGAACCTCATGAGGTATCTGCACTAGAACCCTCCGGAACCTTGTCAGGAACCTTGTGTTGAAGCTGCATCGGATCGCACCGGAGCTAATCTGGGCTAAAGACCCCATAGCAAAGTTTTGCTGATGGGGAATTAACAAATGAATACCTCACAAAAAATAAACGGGCCGAGTACCCAAAATGAAGGTTTCACCAAACGAAACGGAAGGTCGAACAAAATGGTGATATGCCGGGCATGTTAGATGGGGTTAGCAAGTGAGATCGATTCCTCCCACTTGGGAGCCCTACTAACCACTACCACCTAGTAAATCATACGCCCCCAAGTTATAAGTTGGTTTAAAAAAACCAAGAATACGTTACAACTACCACAAACCATGGTAGTTAACCACCCCAGGACTGTTTCGCGTGCGGCGCTCACTTCCCACCTCTCTTCCCTCGACCGGCCCAAAGGTAGCACCAAGCGCAGATGGGACGCATCCTGCGGGAGCCAACGTCGCCGAAAAGCCCGTGTGACGTGTTCCGAGATTCATAAATGAATGCTGTTTAACTATATAAAGTTGCTCAAAAATGGGACTGCTACATTTAAACAATATACATAAATTACATAATAATATATATATATACAAAACTCTAAGAAAATGCCATGACACTTTCTTTTGTTTCTGGTTAAATCTCGCTGCACATTGATTTAGGTGATGCGATGGGAGACGGAGTCGTTTACGTCGTCGCCGTCACAGAGGTCGTGATGAAATTCTCATCTTGTACCCGGTGTATCTCATGACAAAAACCCAGTATACTATAATATTCTATAATATACCACGGTTTTTCTTGGTTAAATCTCCCTTTTTCATGCTTAAATCATCATTTTTAATGGTGGATCCTCCCGAACTGCTGTCTGGCAGGCTGGCAGATAGCGGCACAGCTGCCACATGGTCTCCCTGCGCTGGGCTGCGATCCACCCCTGTTGGTCGATTAGTTGGAGGATTATACTAGTATTATATATTGGGGATTATAATATTATTGGATATAATCAATCCCCAATATATCATCATATTGGTTAGTATATATACTAGTATAATATATTAGCTGGGTTGATGATATATTGGGGATTTATAATACATTATGATAACCCAATAGGGGAACCTCTATAAACCAACCAGTATAGTGGAATGATAGATTTATTTCACAGCAAATGGTGAATTCTCCAGCATCCCTCGTCAAATTTTGCGCTGGATCAAGGTCTGAAAAAGTTTGTGAATTTGCTGTGCTGCTTGGACAAAAATGGTGGAAATAAACAGAATTCGGGAATATGATCAAACTCTCCGGATCCTGACCAACAAAATCTCGAGTCGAATATCCAATTGTTGCCTACTCACACGCTTTTATCGAGTATATTATATATTCATTCACAAAGTGTTGATGTCAGTCATCAAAAACCAATGGCCCTCTTAAAAACACACCATGGATCCCAGGCACCTTTTCCCAAGTTGTGTAGAAGGGATCTGTGGCTTTCAGACCAAGCCGATCCCTGCGAAGTGCTTATTGTGCCGCTGAAGGTGGGAAATTAAATAGAAATGCCGCTTGCAGAAATGTCAGGGATCTTTCAGAAAAATCGAATGGTTTGTTTGAAAATTGCTGAGTCGCGTGGATGATGTTGTAAGTTTCATCATTTTAATGGCTGGGTATTTCTCAAAATCCTGAGCCCCCCCACAGTTTCATCATCATGTTCACCACCAAAATGGAAATCTTAGGGTATTCCCTCTTTTGAGACAAACTCATATGTCCCCATATGTTTGGGGTAATCCCCATTTCCGGACAAAGCCGAGTCATAACTCGCGAATCAGAGAACACAACGCAGCATGGCAAAAATGGGGAACACTTGAGGGTGCATCCCAGATAGTAAGTAGCTAGTGATAACCATATCTGAACTCATTTCTATATGGAATATGCATTGGTATTATAAGTCCTAAACCACTTACTAAATGGGTTACAAATCTGAGGCATCAAGTAGAAAAAAGACATGGCTGAGGGGAAATTCGCGATTGAAAGTCCATGAGTTTCATCCAATACCGTAAACCAATCCAATTCCAAGCAAAATGAGATGCAACGTATATAGATATGTACCCATACTTCAGTGCATGTAGTCATGTGTATACATCGATAAACAGATAAATAGATAAATGGGGATGTCCATAAATGGGCTACCCCCAAATCATCCATTTTTAGATTGGAGTTTCCCTTATAAACATTTATAAACCATCCAGCTATTGGGGTACCCATTTATGGAAAGCCCCACATGAATAGTTGGTTTCTCCGGGTGCACCTCACACAGCAGCTCAGGTCGGACGCTGGCGCAGCGCTAGGGACGGACCTGAGGAGTTGGGGGGTCCAAGTGAGGCTCGAAAAGGGTAGGCAAAAATGGAAAAAAACAGGGTTTGATAGGAAAACCCAGGTTTTTGATGAGAGCACCACGTTTTTGATGGTAAGATCATGTCAATTGATGGTAAGATTTGAGATCATGTTTCTTGATGGTAAAATCATGTTTTTGATGGCTAGAGTTCAATTTCATGGCAGTAAATCATCCATTGATGGGTTTTTCGTCAATGGTAAAATCATCTACATGGTGCAAGTTTGTTTAGAGGGCGGGGTAGCACACCACCCCAACATGGAGATACATTGAAGGTTTTTAGGGATATAATGGCAGAAAATGGGAACATAAACTGGATAGAACAAATTCCATGTTTAGGTTCTTGGTCCAAAAAAATATAGGGGCGATCCCAAAAAAATCGGCAAAACCCATGAAAATAACCAATGAATCCCACCCCTTGGTGGTCATGTTACCCAACGAACAGCCAAAAAATGGCAAAATATCCAAAAGTCACAAGGGCTTTGTTTGGTGTTACTTCATTCATATTAGGGGGCAGGTATTAGTTGATAATTTCTAGGAACCATTTCAATTGAAACCCAACAGATCTCAAGTCACTGCCCTGGCCATGGCACAACTCAAAACTCTTGAGGCCATCTTCCTAGAGGATCGCGGCAGCTTCACGTGCGTAAGTGAGAAGTTAAAAATTGCTAATGATGAGAACAGCCAAGTAAGAACCATAAAAACATGACTTTTTAAAAGTGATTTTAGCATAGTTAAGCATGAAAACCCGAGATCAATGTTAATATGTTATGGGAAAAAGTAGGTTCAGGTTCATTTGGCGCACCCTTCATCATTGTTGACGACTCAGTCTCAGATTCAACTTGACAGTGGAGGAAAAAAATAACATCAGCAAGACATAATCACAAAATTAGATTTCTAGTCAGTGCAAATCCCCCTTGAAAGCAAAAAATCACAATACTCAACTACCCATCAAAGGGTGATCCTGGTCGATTCAAAGTCGGCAAATTTGGTGTTGCCGTTGCCAAGGTTGGAGATAGAACCAAGAAATAATGGAGAAAATATAGCCATCGGAGGGCTCGGAGGGCTGGCAAATGCTCAACAACTCTCAAGAAATATGGGCAAACAACCATCGACCATAGCAGCCATAGCATCTTAACATATCTTAACACTCTCTACCCTTACAGCTGAAAGTCATTCTCTATGTCTGACAGCCTCAAAACCCACCTCCCAGCTGATGTAGAAGGTCTTCATCTCCATGCCACGAATCCGGAAGGCACCGCGCGGTCGCGAAGATGTGAGGCTGGCTGATGAATTATATACTCTATCCACAAGGAAAAAGAAGATTGATGTGATTTTACAAATTATCATGTATCTAATCTAATTGATAATATGAAAGTTACTCGACATACCTATAAGTCATAAGTAATCTACAATATCCAAACATCTTGCAGCTGGAATGTGGGGAGCCTCATCGACAAAGTGGCGATTTCCAAAAGTCATTTTCCCCAAGGAACCTGTCAAGGCCTGACTCTTCAAGCAACAGCTGGATAGTAATGTGGAATCACCCAATGTCATAAACCTACCAGTTGGGGATGGTTATACCACCCATAAAAATGGTGATGGCTTGGGGATGGTTTATTATTGGATATATATAATGATATAAAATATACCTTCACTCATTTCCACTTCTTGGCAAAAAAATGACTAGTACGCTCCCAAACCCAAGTGTTTCCGGACATCTTGACAAAGAACCAGAACTTCGGAGTGCCGAGAAAGGTTGGCGAAATGGTGTGACTACGGCAGAACTGACGTGGTTTTGCCATGAGTCAAAAATCATCAAAAATCCAGAGCCACGAATCAAGCAGTTTCGGACTTTTGCTATCTCACCAGTTTGGGCCACATGTTGGTTTGATGTCATCTTTCGTTGTTATCAAACTCTGGGGCCATTCAGGCCATTCGTCGCAGTCCTCATGGCCCAGAGCCAGGCTCAGAAGAAGCCATGGCACCAATGACCTGGATCCATCGAAAACTGGAGATATCCAAACTCTTCACCCATGTCCAACGAGTCCAACGAGTGAAAATGGACAGAAAGTTGAGAGCGAATCTTCCCAGGCGTTTTATTGCTAGCAAGACACTTCAAAAAAAATGCTAGATTGCTAGATCTTAGCCTTTTGAAGCAGGTTTTGATGTTTGATTTCTGATTCTGGCCAGGGGGCATGTTGACATCTGCTATCCTTCAAAGTGAACCACTCTATCAGCAAGAGGCTTCATCAAGATCCACTGAAGCTAGGATGGTAACCTGGAGTTTGGAACCGTTTTGTCCGTGAATGGCACCTTTGATGGCCTGCTTACATCTCGGCATGTAGAGGGCCGGTATGGTCTAGTGGATAAGATGCATCCCTCATGCGTTGGAGCAGGAATCAATACCCGGGTGCAACACTAGGTGGACAGGCGGGCCACTACCCACCCCTGCAGTTAAGGAGATGAGCTAGGGTGTGGTCTGTAAAAGCGTCACACATCACGGCACATATTCCAGTTGCAAAGCATGTTCACAAACCAATAGGTCCAAAATAATCTATAAAAATGTATCAAAATCTACATAAATCCACATAAACCCATTAAAATCCATCAAGATGCATCAAAACCCTTATAAATCCCCACATAAATCTCCAATTCAAATGGCCCACTGCCATGGAATGCCATCCAGAGAAATCCCAGGCCATTGGCCTCATCAGGCGCCGAGATCCACGCCTCGGAATCAACTAGGGAAAAATTGAGGATTTAACCAGGGAAATGGAGGATTTAACCAGGGAAATGGAGGATTTAACCAGGGAAATGGAGGATTTAACCAGGGAAATGGAGGATTTAACTATGGAAATGGAGGATTTAACCAGACAAATGGAGGATTTAACCAGGGAAATGGAGGATTTAACCAGGGAAATGGAGGATTTAACCAGGGAAATGGAGGATTTAACCAGGGAAATGGAGGATTTAACTATGGAAATGGAGGATTTAACCAGACAAATGGAGGATTTAACCAGGGAAATGGAGGATTTAACCAGGGAAATGGAGGATTTAACCAGGGAAATGGAGGATTTAACCAGGGAAATGGAGGATTTAACCAGAAATGGAGGATTTAACCAGGGAAATGGAGGATTTAACCAGGGAAATGGAGGATTTAACCAGGGAAATGGAGGATTTAACCAGGGAAATGGAGGATTTAACCAGGGAAATGGAGGATTTAACCAGGGAAATGGAGGGGAAATGGAGGATTTAACCAGGGAAATGGAGGATTTAACCAGAAAAATGGAGGATTTAACCAGGGAAATGGAGGATTTAACCAGGGAAATGGAGGATTTAACCAGGGAAATGGAGGATTTAACCAGGGAAATGGAGGATTTAACCAGAAAAATGGAGGATTTAACCAGGATTTAACCAAAATGGAGGATTTAACCAGGGAAATGGAGGATTTAAATGGATGGAGGATTTAACCAGGGAAATGGAGGGAAATGGAGGATTTAACTATGGAAATGGAGTATTTAACCAGGGAAATGGAGGATTTAACCAGGGAAATGGAGGATTTAACCAGAAAAATGGAGGATTTAACCAGGGAAATGGAGGATTTAACCAGAAAAATTGAGAATTTAACCAGAAAAATTGAGGATTTAACCAGGGAAATGGAGGATTTAACCAGAAAAATGGAGGATTTAACCATGGAAATGGAGGATTTAACCATGGAAATGGAGGATTTAACCAGGGAAATGGAGGATTTAACTATGGAAATGGAGGATTTAACCAGGGAAATGGAGGATTTAACCAGGGAAATGGAGGATTTAACCAGAAAAATGGAGGATTTAACCAGGGAAATGGAGGATTTAACCAGAAAAATGGAGAATTTAACCAGGAGGATTTAACCAGGGAAATGGAGGATTTAACCAGGGAAATGGAGGATTTAAACAGGGAAATGGAGGATTTAACCAGGGAAATGGAGGATTTAACCAGGGAAATGGAGGATTTAACCAGGGAAATGGAGGATTTAACCAGGGAAATGGAGGATTTAACCAGGGAAATGGAGGATTTAACCATGGAAATGGAGGATTTAACCAGGGAAATGGAGGATTTAACCAGGGAAATGGAGGATTTAACCAGAAAAATGGAGGATTTAACCAGGGAAATGGAGGATTTAACCAGAAAAATGAGAATTTAACCAGGAGGATTTAACCAGGGAAATGGAGGATTTAACCAGAAAAATGGAGGATTTAACCAGGGAAATGGAGGGGAAATGGAGGATTTAACCCAGAAATGGAGGATTTGGAAATGGAGGATTTAACCAGGGAAATGGAGGATTTAACCAGAAAAATGGAGGATTTAACCAGGGAAATGGAGGATTTAACCAGGGAAATGGAGGATTTAACCAGGGAGATGGAGGATTCTACTGTGGAAATTGGGTTTACACACCCTCTGGTTTGATCAAACGTGGCTGGAAAATCCCGCACTAAATGGTTTATAGCTGGCAAAATAATGTATAAATGATGGATTTTCCAGCAAACCATGTTTAATTACCAGAGGGTGCACTCTGATGGTGATTTAACAGGATACAATTTTATATCGTTGGGATATAATATAATGGGAAAACATCCATCAGTGGGGATATCCTCTGGTAAACCAACATAGTTATTTTTAAAAAACTGCCCATTTAGTTCGCTGATTTACCATGAATGACCTATTCAAAATGATGATTTCCGCTCTGTTAAATTCGCAACGCGTATTTTCAAAAATCATCGGTTCCCATGTCACATCCGCATGTGAACTATCCCAAAACCGGACGAAAAGATATGATTCCCTATGGGTCCATGGGAAATTCTCCAGCTGCAAATGGTAAGGCTGGGAGGATCAGTCGAGATGTACTGATGAATATATTTGGGAATATCAATGAATATTATCAGGAATCATTCGGAACATATCTAGAATTGGGAATGCTGTTCTGGCACTATCATTCGGAATGGAATTGGGAAGGAAACATACTTGGGAGCTTCATTGGGAATACAACGTTCTGTTGAATCTGATGGCGACCGATCATGGGGGATGTCATTGATTGAATGGCCCCCTTCAAACATGTACAAAAACATGGAAACTCCTTGACAATCATCATCTCAATCTGTTCGCAACAAAGATTAAAAAAAACAGAACAATCAAATGGTGCATCTTTGTTTGAACAACTGCAGACACAAACTCTACCAATTTAGTTTTGCCTGTTCAGTATGTCATTGCAAACGCCAAACAGAGGAGATTGATCACAGTTACACTTGCTATAGAATGTCTGCCACACCACACAAAATATTTCGGCATGAATATTTGTCATTCCATTATAATCCCATTATAATTCCGCTATTATGATTATGATTCCATTAAATTTAATATTCCATTAAATCATCCCATGACATTCCCATAAATATATATATATAACCATTAGACCCCGTGTACCAAACATGGAACAAAAACACTGTTTGCCATCTCCAACCGTCTTCAGTTTGGTGGCAATGTTGGTGACACAAGAGCACCAATGCGGAACCCCTCCTCCTAACTATCCGGCTAAAAACGGCGGGAATTGGCGCTGAATGGACGTCGTGCAAGAGTTTCCGCCACGAAAACATGTGGTGTTTGCATCTGTGTCCAATCTATTTTCGGATACACATTCGCACTTAGAATAAATTCCAAATAAATAATGGACATCCATGCCTAAAATTTTCCAACGAGAACAGAGTTGACAATTATGCAAATACGGGCGTATAATTATTTTTTGTGACAATTTTTGGGCACAGCAAATCAAACACGTTGTATCATTTTGTCATGTTTCCAAATGATGCTGAAACACAAACATAATTCAAACAAAAATTGGTTTCAAATTTAAAGATCAAATTCCCGTGGAACAGTTTCAGGCCATGGTTCCTTTGGAAATCATGTTCGATTTCATCATTTATGATAAAAACAATATTACCAAATAACACATTTGACCTGGTTTTGTCTTTTGACCTGCCCGACTATTGTCAAAATCCAACAGGGCCACTGTCTCTTCTTCATCCACACTACATTTTTTGCATCGTGCGTCTGGTTTGATTTAAGTCGATGCAAAAACTGGATATGCCCACTGTTATTCTATGGTTTTTTCTGTTTAGAAACAAATGTCAATGATTCGACTCTTTCCAACCTTTGGACATTTTTTTCAATAACACTTGGTTCACAGCAAGTCAAACATCATCACAAGAACACAATCAAACATCCACCTCATGCAAACATGTGCATAGTTTTGATATGACTGGGTTAGCTATCCATGGGAAACCTGTCGTGAGATATGGTTGTTTTAACTCTGAAATGGTTCG
>CAMXCT020003635.1:313495-315995 GCA_947184155.2 Cladocopium goreaui | reverse complement strand
AAATGGAGGATTTAACCAGGGAAATGGAGGATTTAAACAGGGAAATGGAGGATTTAACCAGGGAAATGGAGGATTTAACCAGGGAAATGGACGATTTAACCAGGGGAGGATTTAACCAGGGAAATGGAGGATTTAACCAGGGAAATGGAGGATTTAACCAGGGAAATGGAGGATTTAACCAGGGAAATGGAGGATTTAACCAGGGAAATGGAGGATTTAACCAGGGAAATGGAGGATTTAACCAGAAAAATGGAGGATTTAACCAGGGAAATGGAGGATTTAACCACGATTTTGGAGGATTTAACCAAATGAGGATTTAACCAGAAATGGAGGATTTAACCATGGAAATGGAGGATTTAACCAGGGAAATGGAGGATTTAACCAGGGAAATGGAGGATTTAACTATGGAAATGGAGGATTTAACCAGGGAAATGGAGGATTTAACCAGGGAAATGGAGGATTTAACCAGGAGGATTTAACCAGGGAAATGGAGGATTTAACCAGGGAAATGGAGGATTTAACCAGGGAAATGGAGGATTTAACCAGGGAAATGGAGGATTTAACCAGGGAAATGGAGGATTTAACCAGGGAAATGGAGGATTTAACCAGGGAAATGGAGGATTTAACCAGGGAAATGGAGGATTTAACCATGGAAATGGAGGATTTAACCAGAAAAATGGAGGATTTAACCAGAAAAATGGAGGATTTAACCAGGGAAATGGAGGATTTAACCAGGGAAATGGAGGATTTAACCAGGGAAATGGAGGATTTAACCAGAAAAATGGAGGATTTAACCAGGGAAATGGAGGATTTAACCAGGGAAATGGAGGATTTAACCAGGGAAATGGAGGATTTAACCTGGAAATGGAGGATTTAACCAGAAAAATGGAGGATTTAACCAGGGAAATGGAGGATTTAACCAGGGAAATGGAGGATTTAACCAGAAAAATGGAGGATTTAACCAGGGAAATGGAGGATTTAACCAGGGAAATGGAGGATTTAACCAGGGAGATGGAGGATTTAACCAGGGAAATGGAGGATTTAACCAGGGAAATGGAGGAAACGTGGCTGGAAAATCCCGCACTAAATGGTTTATAGCTGGCAAAATAATGTATAAATGATGGATTTCCAGCAAACCATGTTTAATTACCAAGGGTGCACTCTGATGGTGATTTAACAGGATACAATTTTATATCGTTGGGATATAATTTGGGAAAAATCCCAGTGGGGATATCCTCTGGTAAACCAACATAGTTATTTTTAAAAAACTGCCCATTTAGTTGCTGATTTACCATGAATGACCTATTCAAAATGATGACCATGCGAATCATCGGTTCCCATGTCACATGCATGAACTATCCCAAAACCGGACGAAAAGATATGATTCCCTATGGGTCCATGGAAATTCTCCAGGCAAATGGTAAGGCTATCAGTCGAGATGTACTGATGAATAATTTGGAATATCAATGAATATTATCAGGAATTTAACATATCATGCTGGGCACTAATTCGGAATGGAATTGGGAAGGAAACATACTTGGGAGCTTCATTGGGAATACAACGTTCTGTTGAATCTGATGGCGACCGATCATGGGGGATGTCATTGATTGAATGGCCCCCTTCAAACATGTACAAAAACATGGAAACTCCTTGACAATCATCATCTCAATCTGTTCGCAACAAAGATTAAAAAAAACAGAACAATCAAATGGTGCATCTTTGTTTGAACAACTGCAGACACAAACTCTACCAATTTAGTTTTGCCTGTTCAGTATGTCATTGCAAACGCCAAACAGAGGAGATTGATCACAGTTACACTTGCTATAGAATGTCTGCCACACCACACAAAATATTTCGGCATGAATATTTGTCATTCCATTATAATCCCATTATAATTCCGCTATTATGATTATGATTCCATTAAATTTAATATTCCATTAAATCATCCCATGACATTCCCATAAATATATATATATAACCATTAGACCCCGTGTACCAAACATGGAACAAAAACACTGTTTGCCATCTCCAACCGTCTTCAGTTTGGTGGCAATGTTGGTGACACAAGAGCACCAATGCGGAACCCCTCCTCCTAACTATCCGGCTAAAAACGGCGGGAATTGGCGCTGAATGGACGTCGTGCAAGAGTTTCCGCCACGAAAACATGTGGTGTTTGCATCTGTGTCCAATCTATTTTCGGATACACATTCGCACTTAGAATAAATTCCAAATAAATAATGGACATCCATGCCTAAAATTTTCCAACGAGAACAGAGTTGACAATTATGCAAATACGGGCGTATAATTATTTTTTGTGACATTTTTTGGGCACAGCAAATCAAACACGTTGTATCATTTTGTCATGTTTCCAAATGATGCTGAAACACAAACATAATTCAAACAAAAATTGGTTTCAAATTTAAAGATCAAATTCCCGTGGAACAGTTTCAGGCCATGGTTCCTTTGGAAATCATGTTCGATTTCATCATTTATGATAAAA